>VDFB02280795.1:0-34497 GCA_007258455.2 Sequoia sempervirens | reverse complement strand
TGAATGTCGGGGATAAAATTAAAAAAAAATGAAAATTACACATTAAATATCACTAGTACCAGACAATACATCTAATTATCCATCTTTCATCAAAAATTTAGGTTGGATTTTGTAGTCAAATGAGTTAGTGGTTGCCCAATGATTGGTGTCTATCAATATTACTGCTATCTCTCTACCATCCCTCCTTCATTATCCATCATCCATTGTCCATCCGTCACCCAAAGTCTGGCGTCTGACATCCATCATCCGTCATCGCCATAGTCCATCTACTGTCCACCGTGTGTTGCCATCATCTGCTACTGCTGATGCTTATCCACCGTTTACACTCCATCCTTTTGTTGTGTGGTTCCCACATCCCTAAACCCGCATTTATGTTTAGGGTCCAAATGAGCTCCAAAAATGAATATTATGATCTTTTGATAATGCATGGATGGATCTAACAAGGAGTTTGCAAGATTTTATTAACATTTTCTTTGATTTGGGTATGAAAGCACTTACTACACTTCATGTATGTAGGATTCATGGAACCTACCTCAGGTCAGTCAGGGAGGCCCATTGAGAAAGTTGAACAAGGAAAAGTGCATAGCTCTTGTAACCATTCATTTTATGCCCACCTTTCCTCGTAGCATCGATCAATAGAGTTGACATTAGAAGTAGGCATATGTAAAGGAAGTTAGTGATAAAACTACAAAGGGTGGCCTTGAAGTTGGTGGGAGGGAGCGAGTGTTTCCTCCCTCAAAAAAAATGATTATGATTTGTTAGGAGTTGTCTTATCAGATCATTTGATCCATTTAACAACAATGCAAATCTGCAAACAAGGTGTACTTGATTGGTTGAAGGATACTACAAATGCACCAACAAGAAGGCAACTTTTGAACAATTTCAGCTATAGCAAAAGGGCAGTTAGCTAGAAGACAAAATTGCTATAGTGATCGGCCACTAAAAGACAAGATAGGTAAAAGACAAAAGTTGTATTTTAAATTGCTAAATATTGTGGGGTACGTGAAACCGTAGTATAAAGAAAATTTGAGCCACACTATGTAAATTATTCCTAGCCATTCATTTCGGTTGTGGAAAACTATAAATAGGGGTATCCCATTCATTTATAAATGGTTGGAGAACTAGTGTAAAGGCATTATGTAGTAATGGAAAAAACATTGCATGATTTATGGGTGTTTCCTTTGAATTTGTTCATTATGCATGGATGGTTCTACTTCTATGTTAGTTTCCTGAGTGGAAGTGATAATGGTGTTTGTTGTTATAGTATTTGATCAATTTCTAGCTCATGGTTTTTGTGGTTTTTTTATGATGAATCACTTTGTAAAGCTAGTCTGAGCTTCTTTACTTCATTTTTGCAACTTAGTTCAATTGCATGTTCATGATGTGTGTGAAATTTGAAAATATGTAGTCCCTAGAAGATTGCACTGGTACTGTGTAGGTGTAGGATTCTCTTGGTCAAGAAAAACCAAGTTTAAGAAGTTTGTCTACTATAGTACCTTCCATGATTACAGTTCATTTATAGCTTAGATTTAGAACAACTTTATTAACCCTTCCTCTTTTGATATTTATTTTATCCCTTGGTTAGATTAGGATCCCAAGCATCACTAGGAATAAATCAGATGAACTCAATGTGTTTCAATTGGTTGTTTTGAGTGGGCAACCACTGTTTATTCACTTACAACACTTTGAAACTCCATTTGTAAACCCAACTTCCCACACTTTGTAGCTCATCTGTAAGTATTCCTTGTGATTCTAGCAAATCACATGAATTAATTGAGGTATTCCAAGCACTATAAAGACCTAACATTAGAGACCTTGGGATAGTGTTCTACAATTTGATTGTGGAAGATTGTCTTTCAAGATAGGTGATGCACCTATGCATTACCTATATTGAGAAGTGCAAAAACCACTCATCAAAAGAATTGGCATTAGAATGAGGTCCTAACATGTTGAGGCTACAAAGTTGAAAGTTGGGGGTTGAAAAGAGCACTTTGAAGAAGAAATCTGAGATAAGGAGATATCTTTTAATGTTTAAACTTAAAATTAGAAAATTTTGAAGGCAAACAAAAGTTGAGTTGAAATGGAGTAGCATGTACAGATCAACATCGCTCTCCTACATACAAATTTAAATAGGAGATTGAGGAAACCATTGCAGCAATTTGCATTGGAAGATAAGTGTAGAATCCATTTCATTCATAGACACAATGAATTGGGATGTCTAACATTCTTGGACAAAATTGAAAGAGTCTTGCAAGGAGAAATTCTCTATTTAGAAATATATCAACCCTTGGCTCTGCCAGACCCAGAAGAGGAAATGATTATCATGGAAGCTAAGACATTCAAGGAGCTAATCCAATAATGTTTGGGAAGCGAAGATAGACCAAGATTCGAGGAGGTACTGATGTCTATTTGGTGCAGATTTCACAATGCACCTCACTCAGAGTTAACTTGTTCATCATGTGCAAACATTATTGCTCAAGCCAAGGGTTGTTTAAACAAGTTGGAGCAGCAAACCATCAATGATGATGAGTCATCCCATGGGGCAAAAGAGCTATCAACATCTGGAGGACAACACATTGAAGCTGAACCAAGAAATTTGACACAAGTTAGTGTTGGGACAATGGACATAAAGGCTGAGAACCAAGAGGAAAAGGCTAAAAGTTTTGCGAAAAAAAATTTTCTTGATGAAAATTTTACTGTAACTAATTAAAAATTATTTCCCTCCATCAATAAAAGTCAATCCTCCCACTCCAAAAGAGGATCCATTGGTAGTTGATGATGAATCAACAAAGTTTGCAGTTTGTAGTAGCGCATGTTGAGGCAGCTCATGAAGATGCTGAAAATTAGGAGGAAGAGGTTGAAAGAATTGGGACAATAGAAAATGTTCATGAATGCATAAGTGGAATCAGATTAGAAGATCTCTCCTTCATGAATGACAGTGACCAAGCATCCGAAAATGAATATTTGGGGGAGTAGGAACAATCATAGGATGTGGCTATCCATTATCTGACTTCCTTCCCAAGTGATGATGAGAACCTAATGGTGGAAAGATACAACCAAATCGTTTCAAGACTAGCAAGGGATTGGTCCAAGCTAAGATACCAAGTGGATTTGGAGGTGTTACTACTCCTGAATTGGTGCAAACTTCATGATTCATCATACTCAGAGTTCACATGCAAACTGTGTTAAGGAACCATCAAGCAAGTCGAAGAACAAGTGAGGTAGCCAAGTGTACCACTCCTTACAATTGCTTCAAGAGATGAACCAGACGTCCAAGAGCTCAAAAAAAGTGATGACTTGGCTGAAAGTAGCCCTCATGAGGATGTTAGGACAACAACAATAGAAGAAAAATGTGGCCTCGAGCCTCCAAATGATGGAGCAGAGCAAATGGGAATGTTGTCCATCAATCATTAAGGATTTTTTCCTCTTGAAGAGCACTTGTACACAAGAGATGATAGGCTATATGGAGGACTTTTGGAGGCTGATCACTCGTCATATGTCGATCCTCTTGATGGGCCAGTGTTGATTGCTTATTTCTTGCCGCTCAAAATTTTTCCATAAAGCCATGCCAACACTAAGGAGTACATTACAGAAGATGGCGATGATGAAGATATATTACTTGAACCTCTAGATGGTGAAACATTGGAACCTCCAGAATGGGAGAGGAACTCCTTCTCCATCTACAATGACAATGAACAAGAGGAGACAAGTGAACATCATGAGGAGATACATGACTTCCAATAAGTATGACACACCTGGCCAATTACAGGATGGAACTGGGAGTCTTGCCACCTTGACTATAGCTTATCCTCTTTCACATTCAGAAGGATGCAATTTAAGATAGATTCATGCATGTCATGTTCTCATGACATTGAACATCATAAAAATAAGGTCAACACCTGGGGAAGGAGATGGGACAGCATGCTACCTTTTGAAGACAACAATCAAGTGGACACCAGGTTTGCAGAAGATCAACGAGATGAAGTCTATCTCCTTGAGGAACAACCGATAGGGGTTGTTTATCCCACACAAAGATTGGAAGGGCTGCTTTCTACCCCATTCTCCCACCCTTATGCAAGCTTAATATCCGAAGTGTTACACCATCTAGTGCCTCCATCCTAAGCTTCCAATGCACCTATTGATGATGCAGTGCTCACTTTCAAATTTCAAACACTGCCACATTTGCATGACGACATCTAGGTTCTATCTTTCCTTTCTCCTATGAATATTTGTAATTTTTTTTATCATTTTGATTATGGGAATGAGGTGAGATAGACGTGTTTATGGATTGACCATGGGTTTAATGAATCACCTCAATTGCTGATTTTTCTCGAATGTGTGATTATATTTGAATGCTAGGTTATTCAACTTATTTTTTTCAGAATATAAAGATGAATATGCAATGCTTAGAACTATGATGATTTCCCTTTTTCTTGCGCATTCCTTGCAAAATCCAATGAATGTAAGCTCTAGTTTTCCTTGACTTAACATGATCCTTTGTAAATATCTTTGTACATAGTTGTTTTTTGAGCAGTGTAGGTTTCATGTATATAGGGCTCCTCACTTTCATGCTTTTGTTAGAGTAGTTGGTTTGTTGTAGGTTAGTTTTCTTTAGGGTAGTTTCTTTGTTGTTTGCTTTCGCTTTCTCACTTTGGTTAGTATTGGTGTTTTCTTTCCATTTGTTTTCTATTTTTCTTTCCGTTTTATTGCTTCTTTGTTGCTGCATAGCTCGGGGTCCCTCTGCTTTTAGTTGGCCACATCTGTGTGCACAACAACCATAATTATCACTTGGGGTTGTTCTACCTATTTCTTTGCTAAACTCTAATCAAGTTTTTAGAGTGGATGGTGAAGGTCTTTTGTTATTGTCAAGTGATCTCGACATTTGATTCAAAGAGGATAAGCTGTTGGTTCATCTAATTTTGATGTATTTTGGAATCTTATCTCTCACATATTTTAAGAAATTGGAGGTCATTGTAGGTACTTTGTGAAGTCTAGTTAAGTGAAAAATCTAAAATTCTACTTTAGTGCCATTGTGATTGTCAGCCCTAAACATGAGCTTCATTGCTTCCAGGTTGAAATGAAAGGAATTGAAAAGATAAAAATCAAATGAAAAGAAACAAAAAAAAAAAAGAAAAACATTGAAAATCAAAAGAAAGAAAGAAAATTCAACTTTACAGGGGGATCTGAGAAACTCTATCGGGGCTATGGATGTCTGGCCGACAGTAGAGAAATATTTAGGAGAATCACAACAACAACCTTATCGGGGCTATGGACACTAGACTGGTAGTGAGGCAATGTCCCATATTCTTTTGGAGTTAGAATAAACTACATAGCTTAACTTGATGGATCTTGGGTTTCTATAGCAACTAAAGGATGGGAATTAATGTAATTTTACACACTTGGATTCTCATTATATTGGAGGTTGCGTTAGGTCATGGTTTTGATCCTTTGGTTGAGTGTATGGTTCGTTTGTCCTAGCATGAGGATTGAAACCAGAGATTATGGGCTCATAATTCCAGTTTATCATCAAAATTATCTAGAGCATTTCCCTAGCAAGTCACCATTTGTGGTGCATGTTTTGCACACATGCCCCGCCGAAGCTAGGGACCCCCTCTTTTTGCTCCTAACATGTCATTTTTGCTTCCATATTGCTTTGTGCACCCCTGTTTCCAAGCCAAAATTGGTCATATGCCTTCAAATGATCAAATTACCCTTGACCAGATTCACCTACCAAATTTTACGCTAGGTCTTTTGCTTTCACAGAAATGCCCCTGTAGTACCCCTCCAGTTGCTACTATGTGTATCTGTTTGTTTGTGTTTGTTTTCTAGTCGTGTAGCTATTTTGGGATATTATATTGTATTGCCCCTAGTTACGACATTGATGTTATAATAGTTGTTAAACCCTATGGATGATTTATTAAATATCAAGATTATTTGGTTAAGCTCGTATGAAGACATTGTGGTGGATGCACGTGTATTTTGGATATGTTGTTTCTAAGTTTTAATGTGGTTATCATGATGCGATTTATGACTATGATATAATGATGCTTGTCAGTCTTGGTGAAGAAGACAGTGTAGCCCTACTCACTTGTGAGTATCCTGTTGCGCTGCGATTCTTTTTTATGGTGTGTTTTCCAGTATATGATAATATGTTTAACAAGTGATGTTTTACATAGATACAGGTACTAGGTATCGGCTCCACTTGCTTTTTAGGTCTAAGTGTACTCTAATCCAATAAAATCATGTTGATTCAGAGATAGTGTTTGGTCCTCGTGTAAGCATCATTCTTTGTCGAATGAGTATCCAATAGTCGCCTGTTGTCATGTGTTTTGTCTTGTCATGTTAATTTTGTTTGTGTTGTTTTATTTGGAAATAAATTACTGTTTAATTTAGTTAAATGGCTAGTTTGTTAATAGATTTGTTTAAATATTATATTAAACATTTATGTTTATGTTTATGTTTATGGTTTAATTTATTAAATTAAATTAAACAAGGTATTAATTTTAAAATGAATGTTAATTTTGAAAAAAGATAATTATTTAAATGTAACTGTGGAATTAATTATGTATACTAGATTCTTGTGAAAATTTAATATTTTAAAAGAGTTTATTTTCAAAAGTGAAAATATCTAAAAACATCACTTGAGGAAAAATATCTTAGATATTTAAAGTTTATAACTGCATGAACAATTTTAGGAATGCATGATTACAATTAGTTAAGTTTTAACTTCAGATAATTAATTGCATTAATAAGCCTTTAGGGGTTGGCATTTGGAAACAGTTTTGAGAAAATCTTGGCACAACAATTTTTCTGAAAATATTTTCACAACAGTAATTTTTGGAAGGTCTATTGATTTTGAGCAAGAACTGACAGGAGCTTTAGACCTTGCTTCAGCTCAGCTTATCAGCGTACATAGGTTTTCTTCTTTGGTTTTAAATTCTTGTGTTAAATTTCAAGAACATGATGTTGAATTTTTGTTGTTCTGAAAGGAATTATCTTGTTGAGCCTGCACAAATAATAAAGAAACAGATTAGAAGAGAATTTGAATTTAAAAAAAAATAAATGTATTTAGTAAATGTATAATTCCAGACCTGAAATTGTTTTTAGTTTGGCTGTGAAGTAATTATAATTATATGAAACCAAAATTATATGAAAAGATTGAAGATTATATTTTATCTTCAAAAGTAGATATAAGCAAACAAAAGATTGTATTTTCCTGGAAATGCTCTTACGCTGAATCTAACTTTCAATAAAGATTTCAAAAATAAATCACGAAAAGATACATAGTTGAAGAAGAATTGATCCCACAATCAATAAACGCCCTGATAAAATTCTACATGTAATACCAGTTGATGGATCTCGTGATTTACTTATCGCAGTTCGTATTCAATTGTTTCAAGCTGTATCTTCCTTCTCTGCATGAGATTACTCTTCAGTAAACGAATACATTTGAATTAAAAGGACGGAATTTGCATGTAATAGTGTTGTCAGTAGATTTAATTTTCATACATTTGTTGAAACTATGCGCTGCCCTCTCTTCTTCTCGATATTCTTTTAAACAGAGAATATAGTTTTTTTTTTGGGCAAGGCGTCGACCTCTGTGCTTTTCCTGTCTTGAATTTTTGTAGGCGTGCTTTTACTCGAGCCTTCACTTTCAACACAATATTTCATATTATATTGTATGCTCTTTCAGGCAATTGAAGCTATTTAGTCGCCATGATCTGTGTAATCACTACAGGTATCTTTCATGGAATGTTATTATTCACTCAACCTGGGCGAATCTTTCTATGACAGTCGAGTTGCATTCCTTCACTTTATTTATTTTTATTCGTACCCTTCCTTGCGCAATAATTAGTCTTTTAGATATTGTAGTAGATTAAGATATGTTTTATAATTATTAACTTATTGCTCGTATGATATCTCTGTGGGGTGCGAATTGTTATTATCCTTTTCATAGATGTTTTCTATGCTCTTTATTGCATGAACTACAACCGCCGCCCCCTCTCCTCTTTCTTTAACCTCTAGTTTGGTTTATGGTGCACGCCTAACTATCAGAATTTTTTATTTAGCATCACCAATATTCTCTTAATGTTGAGTATATAGTCTTTAAATATTGCATAGTTGTCTTTGCCTCTTCTAGACTTTTTCATTTACTACAGTCAACTGAAAGAATTTAATCATTAGCAACTTGTTCCAGCTGCAACACTCGAATATGGAAGGCTATCTATCTCAGCTGCAACACTTGAACGTAGAGAGGTAAAAATGTATGATTAAGTTCTCTGATTTATTAGCGTTATTGTTCCATGATTAATGGAAATGGTTCACATCTCTCAGAACAATTTCATATTCTTTATATTAATGCGTATCTCTGAGATATTTTGGCCTACCAATCATCCTCCTCAGAATGAGAAGACTTGGTCATAGCTTTAGTTTTCTGCATTTTATCATATCTGAGATCTGAAAACATAGACTACCTCTTTAAATATTGTGGAGTTATATTTGGTATTCTGTTATCTTTTGCATGGCGTTTGTTCTCCCTCTTTTAACTTGTCTTTAGTGTAGTTATTATCTTCTAATTTTTAGCATGCTAAATGGATGTTAATCCCCATGGCTTTAGTATTCCATTACATGTGCAGCTATAATCAAATTATCTTTATTCTATTTATCCAAAATAAATTTGGATAAGCTTTGGAATTTTATAACTTAATGTTCTAATAATTATAAAGATTTGAATGGCTTATATGTAGTTGATTAGTAAATGTAATAAATCTATAATGGTCTTGATGAAGAGTAAATATGGATTTATTAAAATTAGTATGATATTAAGTATTGATTATATTTTTAGTGCATGTAATATTAAATGATATTGTGAAATTCTTTATGTAAGTTTTATTGAAGAATAATCATTAATGGATTTTGTTTATAATGCTATAACATATGGATTTAATGTTCTATTGATAGAAATTTATTCTACATTAATTATATCTATGAAAATTTGCATATACCGATAGATTTATAAATGCAATTAGATTATAACATTTATGACATAGAAAGCTTTATATTATTTTGTATTAGGATAAGATTTAAAACATTTATAATTGTCTATATATATTGTATAATATATCTCTAGCTCTTATTTATAAGAGATAGTTCATATATATATACAATAATGGACATGTAATTCTTGTTAACGAGTTTTGATTTAGAGGAATATGGCTTTTAATTAGTGAATTATTGGGTTATTATTATTATTATTTAACTATTCTTTTATTTTGATTTTATGTCAATTAAGCTTTTGTAGAAGAATATTTGGAACACTTGAATGAAACGATTAATTTATTTAAAAGTCATAAAGATTTGATCCTTGTGCTTGATGGGTGATAAATATTTGTTTATATTTTATGAATGTTCTTTGATGTTATCGAGTTCTTCAAATTTCCTGGGGATAGGAGAAATAAATTTGATTTATAAGTTTAATATGCTTGTACTTGGTTGTACAATGGCTACAAACTTTTTCAGGAGTTAGCCATGTATGATTTATCTGTCACTATTAAGGTATTATGAGATTATATAGTCTATGTCATGTAGATGACGTGATCATTCAGAATTTTACTTTTCATGCTTAATGAATTTCCATTGTATCTAATGTTGAATTATGTGCAGCTTTTCTTCCAAAGGTTGGAGTGTTGATTTTAGAGGAAAGAGCTTTTAATATTTGTTTATTGATGTTTCTATACCTTGACCTTTTTTGGGACTATGCCATGCTAGAGATAATTGTCACCATTAAAGGTGTTGAGATATTCAATGATTGGGCCGTGAATGAGATATGTACTAGTATGGTTTAGTTTTATACACACATGGGAAGTCCTTGGTATTTTGATGTTTTGCCATGTTTCTAGGAAGAGTGGCTTACAATAGGGGCCGGAACCCTAAGTGGTTACTAGGGTAACCTATCGTGGGTTTTTTTAATATAGTGAAAACTTTAATAAATAAACCTGGGGTTCATTAAGTAATTAAGATAAACTGAATGCTTCACCTAGTACCTTAATGCTCATTTAGATTAAGGGTAGGTTGAGAAGGCCTGGAATGGCATAGCCAGCTATCTTGTCTTCTTGAAAGGTAACTCAGCTCCACATGAGTTTGTCTAGGGGCCGAGAATCGGTAGAGACTGCCAGTAGTCTAGGAAGATTCACTAGGGTAACTTGGAACAACTATGTGATGACACTCTGTCCTAATGCATGATTGTAGTCTCTTGTGTAGAGTTAACTGTTATATTGTGGTCGTCTCTGGAAGCATAAGTTGTGAATACTATGGTTTGAGGTGATTATGTCGTTATGTGTTTTCCAGCCATGTAATGTCATGTATGTTATTTGTTGTGTGTTTGATTATCTTTTGGACCTATCACTATCTCCTAGCACGGAGGGAGTGGACCTTTGAGTTCCACGAAGTTGGGTGGAAACCGTGCTACACCTTCATTAGAATTCTCTCATAGATGGCACTATATATTTGTAGCAGATTCCTATTACTTCTTTGTTTGTGACGATGGACGTTGAACGTGTACGAAGATGTGGATATTTGATATGAGGAGATCATTTCCCTCTTTGTATATTTAGCTCATGTTTATGAGTGTACTCTTTGTAACAACATTATGATGTATTGAGATTTATGTGAATCTCACTAGATGTTATCTGAATATATAAATGTCTTGACTATATAAGTTATGTAAAGTGGATCATTCATGAACATGGTTTGTACTTGTGTTTTATAACTTTAATATTATGGTGTGATGTTCTTAATTTTAATGTTTAAGTAATGTCATCTTGGAATCCATTAGACATTTGTTTAAATTGAATGTCTTTAAAAAAAAATTCAGATAATTCGCCACTTAATACTTTGTCCTTTGGATTCCCTGGTGGGGCATTATAGCCCCTGTGGGTTTCCCTTCGTCCATTGCCCTGACGTCCTCCAAGCCTCATAGACCCACAACTTTGGATTGCCTTGTGTGGGTTGCCACTTCTTTTTCACCACTTTCATAATGGTTGATGGCCAAATTCCATCCACATGGTGGGATTTGCACTTAGTTTCTTCATTTGATCCTTCAACAAGCATCCAAACAAGTGTGGGATTCCACATCTCACCTAACTCGGGTTTGCCATACCAAGAAATCAATGCATGCCATTAATGGAAATTGGCCTATAAATGCTACTCCATGCCCTTCATTTTACCTAGGGCATTCAAATTTGAGGGAGAAACAAAGTCCCCCTTCCTTTTCTATTTTTTGCCTTGCTCCTACTGACTTGGTCTCTTCTTGCATGCTTCACGTTTTCCATCATTTTTTGTCTTTGGGGACAAGTTTCCTATGGATTTGGGATATTTTCATGATGTGTAAGTGAACTACCAAGGTTTTGTTAAGTTTTGAGAAGTAGCACAAAAATTTCATTGTGGTTCATCATCCCTCTGTGGCCATTTGTGAACTTTCCTTGTGAGTCATTGTCCCTCGGTTGCTATTTGTGAACTTTCCTTGCAATCGGCCATCCCTATGTGGCCATTTGAGAAATTTCTTATAGGCTGCCACTCCTCCATGGCCATTTCAAAACTTTCCTTGTGGGTTGTCATGTGTGGGTCACCATGTGCTCATTGCCATTTTCAAAAGGGTGGTGACCCTCCAACTTCCCCCTTCTAAATCTTCACATTTCTGAAATGGTTGCAAACTTCAAGTTTTCATCATCTACGGACTATCAAATGAATGTCTTCACATGCTTAAAGGGGTTTGCATCAAATTTTCTATGTGTTTAGAGATTGCTGAATTTTCCTTGTGGGCTGTCATTCCTTGCAGGCCGCCATCCCTCCATGGCTATTTGGGAACTTTCCTTCCAGGTTGTCACCCCTTCATGGCTATTTATGAACTTTTCTTACAGGCCACCATCCCTTCGTGGCCATTTGGAAAATTTCCTTACGGGTTGGCATCCCTTTGTGGCCATTTGGGAACTTTCCTTGTGAGGTGCAGGTCATCGTGTACTCATTGTCATTTTCAAAAGGGTGGCGACCCTCCAACTTCCCCCTTCCAAATCTACACATTTCTGGAATGGGTGCAAACTTCAACTTTTCATCATCTAGGGACCATCCAATGAATGTCTTCAAATGCTTAAAGAGATTTGCATCAAATTTTCCATGTGTTTAGACATTGCATAAATTTCCTTGTGGGTCGCCATCCCTCCATGGTCTTTTGGGAACTTTCCTTGCGGTCCACCATCCCTTTGTGGCCATTCAGGAACTTTCCTTGCGAGTGATTGTCCTTCCATGGCCATTTGGGAACATTCCTTATGAGCCCCTGCCCCTCCATGGTCATTTGGGAACTTTCCTTGCCCGTCATCATCCCTCTGTGGCCATTTGTGAACTTTCCTTGTGGGGTCGCCATCCCTCCATGGTCCTTTGGGAACTTTCCTTGTGGGTGGCTATCCCTCCATGGCCATTTGTGTGAACTTTCCTTGGGGGTTTCCATCCCTCTATTTTCATCTGTGGAAACTTTCCTTGTGGGCCACTGTCCCTCTGCTTCCGTCCACCATTCATCATTCGTCTGTCACCTAGCATCCACCATCTAGCACTACCACCCATTCATTGTCTGTTGTTGTCGTCATCTGTCCGCCGTATGTTATCGCCATTGTCTGTTGCTGCCACTGTCCCTTTACTTCCATCCATCGTTCGTCATCCATTCGTCGCCTAACATTCAACATCTATCGTTCATCGTTCATCCATCCATTCGTCCGTCGCTGTCGCTCATCCCCTATTCGTTGCCATCATTGTCCATTTGTCATTCATTGTCTGCCACTGTCATTGTTGTTGTTTGTCTGCCATTCACCTGTCATTTGTCACTCATCGTCCATTGGCCATATGTCACCTACCATTCATCTGTCGTATGGCGCACGCACCCCTGAACTCGTATTTATGTTTGTGGTCCAAATGAGCTCCAAAAATAAATCTTATGATCTTTTGATGATGCATGTATGGATCTAACATGGAGTTTATAGGATTTGATTAAAATTTTCTTTGATTTGTGTATGAAATCACTTACTACACTTCATGTATGCAGGATTCATGGAACCTACCGTGGGTCTGTCAGGGAGGCCCATTGAGAAAGTTGAACAAGGAAAAGAACATAGTTGTTGTCACCATTCATTTTATGCCCACCTTTCCTCATAGCACCCATCAACAAAGCTCACATTAGAAGAAGGTCTATGTCAAGGAAGTCAGTGACAAAACTACAAAGGATGGCCTTGAAGGTGGTGGGAGGGAGCGGTTGTTTCCTCCCTCAAAACAAATGATCACAATCCATCAGGAGTTGTCTCATCAGATCATTTGATCCATTTAACAATGATGCAAATCTGCAAACAAGGTGTACTTGATTAGTTGAAGGATACTACAAATGCACAAACAAGAAGGTGGATTTTGAACAATTTCAGCTACAACAAAAGGGCAATTAGCTAGAAGACAAAATTGCTATAATGACTGGCCACTAAAAGACAAGATAGGGAAAAGAAAAAAGTTGTATTTTAAATTGTTGAATATTTTGGGGTAGGTGAAACTCTAGTGTAAAGAAAATCTAAGCCACATAATGTAAATTAATCTTAGTCATTCATTTGGGCTTTGGAAAACTATAAATAGGGGTCTCCCCTTTATTTGTAAATGGTTGGAGAACTGGTGTAAAGGCATTCTACAACAATAGAAATAAACATTACATGATTTATGGGTGTTTTTTTTAAGTTTGCTCATTATGCATGCATGGTTCTACTTCCATGTTAGTTTTAGTTAGTTTCTTGAGTGGAAGTGATAATGGTGGTTGTTGTTATAGTATTTGATGAATTTTGAGCTCATTCTTTTTGTGGTTTGTTGATGATGAACCACTTTGTAAAACTAGTATGATCTTCCATACTTCATTGTTGCAACTAAGTTCAATTGCATGTTCATGATGTGTGTGTGAAATTTAAAAATCTGCAATCCTTAGAAGATTGCACTAGTTTTGTGTAGTTGTAGGCTTCTCTTTGTCAAGCAAAACCCAGTTTAGGAAGTTTGTCTACTGTAGCAACCTCCATGATTACTATTCATTCATAGCTTAGATTTAGAACAACTTTATTAACCCTTCCTCTTTTGCTATTTATTTTAGCCCTCGGTTAGATTAGGATCCCAAGGATTACTAAGAAGCTAAATCAGATGAACTCAATGAGTTTCAACTTGTTGTTCTGAGTGGGAAGCCACTGTTCATTCACTTACGACATTTGGAAACTCCATTTGTAGACCCAACTTCCCATAATTTGTAACTCATCCATAATTCTTCCTTGTGATTCCATGAAAACCATGTGAATCAACTAAGGTATTCCAAGCACTATCAAGACCTGACAATAGAGTCCTTGGGATAGTGTTCTACAGTTTTATAATGTTCTACAATTTTATTGTGGAAGATTTTCTTTCAAGAGAGATGATCCACCTATGCATTACCTATGTTGAGAAGTGCATGAAACACTTATCAACAACTTCTTCATCCCAAAATTCCATTAGGAGGCCAGGAAGACGAACCCAAACTTGAGTAGTTGAAAAGGAGGACAAGTTCAGGTTGAAACCTAGTTCCCACTTTTTAAGCATCAGAGATGACCTTCCAATAAACCAAGTGCCTCCCATCAACACTGAAACAAAATCATCTTCACAGTTAATTATGAAAGAGAAGAAACCTTTTGCCATAGCCGCTACATCAATTTGTCCCTTAGGTTTCCATTGATTTAAAGCAAACTTGCGCACACCAACTCAATATGAGGTCAAGGACCAACACATTTACCCAGTAGTTCCATATCCATATTGGACATACTTTTAACAACAATATAGTTTGGAATAGAAATAGTGTACTCTCCAGCTTTCACATTAGCAAAAAAAGACACCAGAGGAGAAGTACTCTTACATTTAAGTTTCACTCCAAACAAATTTCTCCACTTAAGAGCAGAGCTTGAGAGGAGTTCAGACTTAGTCTTATCAACCCAAAGACCCATTGCATTAGGAGTCCCATCAACACCACCAGAAGACAAGCATGACCCCAACATTTTAGTCTCGAGATTCTCTTTTTTAGAGAAGGACACCAGGGAGTGCGTAGGACACACGACAAGTGAAGCCCCTTTCCCATCAAAACAAACATTAGTAACTAAAGGGGACCCAAAAAACTTACCTACCATAAAGGACCCACCTAACATCACCCTCCAATCAACAAATTGTCTCCCATTAATGCCTGTAGCAGCATTAGGAAATCCTGCCTTTTTGAAAATTTGAAAATCCTCCATGGCCATTGCCACCACCTGAAGAGCTCTCCATATGATATATCTCGATGTTATTTATATATGTTATTTATTTATTTTTTAATTTTTATAAGATAGATATATTATCAACTTTGTATGATCCTTATGTTTATTATTGTTTGTTGTTCTTCATTTGTCTAGAAGTCAGATTTGTTAGATTCATTGATTACTTGCACATCTAAGCAAAAACTCATACTTTTATCACTAGACATGGGTTGCTGAGAGGAGAGAAAATGAATATATGGAGTATATATATATATGGTGATATAAGAGAGAAGAGATATATATATATACATATATGCATATATATAGAGTATATATACATATATATATATATATATATATATATATATATATATATATAACTTGGGAAATATAGAAGTGGTGTAAGAAAGATAGATAAACATATAGAGAGGGAGTGATGGAATAAGACAGAAAGAAGAAAAGGGAGAAATAGAGATAGAAAGAGGGAGAATAGAGATAGAAAGACAAAAACAATGAGAGAGCGATGGAATGAGAGAGATAGAGGTGAGAGAGTGAAAATTATTACATGTATATAATAATAAGTATTATAGAAATTTTATTAAATTTCTATTATTTGATGTTTAGATAATATTATAATATTATTTAATTCAATGGAATTTTAAAAATAAATGAAATATATTTTAAAAAAAACCCCTTGAAAAAATAATATATCTTGATGTTTTTTTTATCAGTAATAATATATTGCTTTATTGAAATTAAAAAAGATATGTCAAATTACATCAGCTTATTTTTTTCTTGTAAAACCTTCTACCATGTAAAATATCATCTACTATAAACCCAACTTCTCAAAAAATTACAAATAATCGACATCACCTTTCTTGTATTTCCCATAATTTAAACCCAAAATTTTTTGCAACAAGAAACCAAAAAATTTCAAAATTCATGGTAGAGACTTATTTTATTGGTATGCCCTGGATGAGCTACCCGCCATTGCTTCTTCTTTGACCTCAATAAGATTTTTCTTCTTTCTAGGTCACAACTCCTTTTGCTCCAGCTACACTACTTCAACTTTTGCTTGCTCTATTATCGCCTTAACCTCCATTAATTCTACAAACAATTTGAGTGCTTTGTACCCATGCGCTGCATCCTCTCTCCATCTTGCTTTACGCCTTCCTTCAAGCCATCTCACGAAGGAAGCACATTGTCTAGCTTCTTCATCCTCCTCATTCTCAAATCCCTCACTAATGTCTATGCCTACTCTTGTAATGGCCCATTGCAAGATTGTGTCCATTCCCTCTAGGTAATCTTTATGCACCAGAACCTTCATCACCCCTTTCACAATTTTGTCGAATCTCCCAAATCTAAGCCCCAATCCATTATTAATGAATAGATGTCCATATTCATTTTGTACCTACACTTGAGTTTGTTGAACTCTTTCCCCAATATTAATTGCAGTGCTTGCACTAATCTTTCATTGTTGTATAGGAAAAAATCCTTTAAATCTCTCTGTTGATGCTTCACCATGGAAAGGGGAGAGTTGTTTCCTCATTGTAAGAGAAAAATTAGCCTTCATCTTCTCTGCAACACTAGACCCACCAACTCTTGTCCATAATTTTTGCATGTATTTTTCACCACAATGGAAGAAGTCTCGAGAGGGAAATACCTCAAGTGCTTAATAAACTTTAATTTTGATCCTTTTCCATAAATGAAAAGCGTACAACCATCACCACCACCTAACACCTCACACATTGTCTTGATCACTTTATGATTTGGAGAGCATTCAATTACATCTTGCATTGATTTTTACAAGTGTACCATCACTCATTATGCTATCTTCTCTAATTTTAAATGCCTAAAGTCTTCAATTCTTGTTTCACCAACATCTTTAAGTGATAGAGCCCATTTGTATAAAGTATCTCCCTCTACATTTTCCATTCACCAAATATGACTTACATAGAAGTCATCAAAGGCTACTAACTCCTCTTTTATTTTTTCAATTATGTTTTGTAAATTCCAAATTCTTGTGCTCCCTTTCATCACTGCTTAGATAATTACAAGGGAATCACCCTCCAAGTGAATTTTTTAAGCCTGTAACATGTTTCTGAGTTTGATAGTTGTAAGTGTTGCTAAGGATTCAACTATGTTATTGGTCCCTTCCTCTAGCTTCCTAGCTCCTAGACCTAACACATTACCTCTCTAATCTCTAATAATAAATCTTTCTCCTAATGATCCAGGGTTTCCTTGAGAAGCCCCATCAAAATTCAATTTCTACCATCCCTCCTTCGACCTTTCCTAGCTAACCTCCATCAGACCCTTGGACATTGGATTAACCCAACCCAGGCCCTTAATGGGCTGATACATCTTGATGTTATTTATATATGTTATTTAATATTATTATCATTTTGGATTCCTACAATTGATATCTCTCGACGTTTTCTATATAGACTATGTAATAGGATAGATATGCTAGTTTATATAATAAAAAATTAATTATAAATATATAATTAAACTATTTATTATTATTATACATTATCTTCTTTAATAAAACTATTAATTATTAATACAAAATATTATATAATACAAAATATAATTAATATTAAATATAAATATGAAATTATTATAATTAATAATTAATATATTTTTATATGGATCAAATTAAATTAAAATATAAAAAATCTAATAGTTTAATTGATCTTTGGAGAGATTAGGAAAAGGAAAAGAGAGATAGAGGACAAGACAATTCTATATAGAGGTATATATATACTAACACTTGCACCTAAAGGAGGTTCAAGGATTGTGTCAATAGAAAACTATATGTATGTTGATATGTTAGAGAGTATGTGCTTGCAAATTTTAGTGATAGGTGACTAAGCATAAACAATTAATAATAAGTGCTATTTTAGGAGCTAATTGTAGTATAGCAAATCCCTCCACAATATGCTCATCAATGCAACTCCACACAATGAATTTTAGATGAGTATATATCATTTATATTTAATTGGAATGATACCAGTCTTTATAAATGATTATTTTGATTTGTCAACTGTCATTTTTATTAGTCAAGAATTTTTTATGGATACCATATTTTTAAACGTGCAAAAGCAATCACTGTTAGAGCTTCAACATATAATCCAAACGCATAAACAATTGAAAATAAATTTATAGAGAAGTTTATAACTATACACAGTAAATTACTTAAGTTTGAGATTAGTATTGTGAATATAATAATTAATGCATAAAATTAAAAAATAATATATATAATAATATTATAATCTAATAAAATATAAAAGAAAATTAATAATAATAATATATAAATAAAATCATTTTCTAAACGACTTACCAATTAGACTCATGTACTACACAAATATATGTAAAAAATAAACCATTTTTTCTCTAATTAACCTTTCACACCTCTTCGGGGTACCACAAGAGTGCGATTGATAGTAATGCTGATTCTAGAACATGGTCTATACAAAATTGTGAAAAAATGTTTAGATAGATTTATCCAAATATGATGGAAAAAGGAATATTATTATAAAAATATAATTTTGTTTTTATATGTTTAATTTGAAAATATTATGTTTGTTATTAAATATTATTCTATAAATATGTAAACAAATGTCAAATTTAAAATAAAAAATAAATAAATTGTTAACACATTCGTAACAGTATACTCCAACTTTTACTTACATTGTAAAATACCTCTTTTAACATTATTAAATCCAGCTTAAGATACAAATAAGAAAATAGACCTCAAGATTCTATCAATACACGAAAAAACATGCTTATCATTAGCAGCTGAAATAATATGCCTTATTGTATTTTATGGTGTCAGTCAATGGTTCATCTGGAAAAGGATCTCAAACTTTTTACAACAATCAAAAGTATAAACATAATTACTCAGAAAGAGAACATAATATTGATATCATAGAACTCCAACTTAGAAAGCCCTCAAACAAACCTCAATAAAGAGGCTTCTCTTTATTTTCGATAGCTAGTAAAACTTCTCAGGCATTCGCCACAGAAAGCATGCTATATAATTCACAAAAATGCACTGAGATATTCATCAACAGTTGTGTACTTGACATCTGGGTACAGCTTACTGGCCTCAACACCATCAGGTCCAATTTTAAAATTGGTTTGATCCCCTTTCACATAAATGGCGTGGTAAATAGATACCATGTAATTTCCTGGAAAAGGTGTATCTGCATCGCCAAACACAGTTCAAAAGGGTGTTAATTTCACTGAATATGGTAAAAAATCATATGGAAAGTATTGAAAATCCTTCAAATTATAAGTACTTATAAACTTCATAACATGGATTCCAAACGATCCAGAGGTATCTACACGACTATAAATATCGGAACCATCAATCCTTTGGGTCTGTCTCTGCTTATGATGGATGGATGGATCTGTACTAGTAGACTTCATTTCTGATCTAGTGTGATACACAAATTATGTTATTGGTAAAACTGTTTGGGCAAAAGAATAGTAACAAATTGGTCTTTCAGAAGCGACCCTCATATGAACTGTTTTACTAAGTTTTGCATCCAACAGAAACAAGTAATACCCAGAATGCGTAAATAGTATATTCACTAGCTTAAAGTTTCATCCGCCAATTTTTATAGTAAACCATCGAATCGGGGTTGCAAACCCTTACCTTGGATTAATTTAAGAACCTTCTCCTCAGATAGATAGACCTTCTCCAAAGTCTTCCCTATCTTTGCCTCCCAAAGGGCTACAAGGTCATTGGTGGAGATAGTATTGGCAGGAGGCCTCAAGTAAAGGATCTTGTTCAAGGTTCTTGGATCATCTACTGCCTTGATTGTGAATGTCCCAATATCTTCTTCCTTCGAATATACAGCTGCATTCCCAATTCAAAGATATTTCAGACCAAAGATCAAGCAAAATTCCATAACAGAGACCCCTCATCTATTGCTGCTGTGCATGGAACTCATGTCACGCATCATGGGTCACAAAATAAATCTAATAATAGAGACCACAAATCTCCAATAACAGAGATCGTGAATCAACAAAAAATCATAATAGTAAATGAAGTTAGGAAATTGATAACAGAGACCAGAGTCTGCAAAAAGGACTCCTAGAAATCATGAGTAATCCAGATCTAAACTAACCAACAATTGTATCATATTAATTAATGAACTACAAAAATGAAAATGGCACCATACATTTGGTAGTTCCATCTCCATAAATGACAACTTTGTCTCTTGGAGGAGCTGTTTGGCCAAGCTGCGCAAGGTTAGCAAGAAAGTAGCCTGCAAAACTGTTGGGAGCAACATATGTATATGGAATGCCTTCTGCTTCAATAGCCCGACGGAGTTTAACTTTCAAGTCAAACATACTCTTCGTAGGCTCCTCTGCGTGGTGTCTGTCAACATCAATCCCAAACTCTGATGGGAAAAACCTCTGCAAAAGATACACAAACTCAATCCAGGACAACAGAATTGCATTATGACCACTGCCATGAATTTGGTTAAAACATAGACATGGATTGTACCTTGACAGTTCCAACATCCTTGATGGCCTTGATGAGAGTGAACTGATCTGCTATCTGTTGAGCACCCACTGCGGAAATCACCACATCCACCTTCTTGATTGCCTTTACAAGGCTTGCATAATCATCTACAGATCCCTGCATTTGGGTATTACAAAAATGACATTAGTGGCAAGAAAAACATTGTGTGTTGTTGAATGGTGATTCTAAAAACATTGTATGAGTAACTTACATAGAGCAGAGTTGCTCCTTTGGATGTGAAGGACTCCAGCAACTTGGCCTTGTCAGGGTTAGAAGCTGTGGATTCCCTAACAAGAAGGAAAGTAGGGTGGCCTTGAGCAAGGGCTGCACTGGCCACATGACGACCCATGTAACCAGTTGCTCCGAGTATCAAAATGCTGCTTCCTCCCATCCTAAATTTAGCTCTCTAACCAAATGAGTGTTCATATATTTCAATTCCTATTGAGCAAGAAAAAGATGATGAATATGTCGTATTTTGAAGAAGGGTAGGATTTGGGGATCAATTTATAGCAAGAGCAAGAGAAGGAAAAACTGAATCGTGGGATCGAGTCAAACTTATCAGCCTCGTGGTAGGTTAGAGGAAGTTTCCACTTGAGAAGAAAGGACGATAATTGACTTGACTTTGGTTGCGTGTAATTTGAGTTAACTAGTGCAAAGATCATTTATCTAGCTAAGATGTAACATTATGGCTAAGATATTTTCCCCAGTCCTTGCTCCTGTGGAGGTGTTGCATTACACTATTTTTTATCTAACACACTTGTATTTGTGCACCAATTTATATATTCTATTCATGTTCATAAATAAAAAGAAGTCATAAATTATCCATTAGGCCAATTAGTGGTGGGGTGGGGTGTGCCACTAAATTACCTAACAAGGGATATAATCATGCCTATATGGGTGCAACCCTAACCAATAGGAAATGGGAATTTAAAAGTGGGAAACTACAAGAATTAGGAAGAATTAAATGCCTAGGGACCAATAAATTTATTTTGTGATTATTTGTAAGATAAATTGTTTTAGGTTAAAAAAAATGTATATTTTAACCTACATTTTTTCTTCAATTTTCTTTTGAACCAAATCATATGTTTAAAATTTATTTTATTTTATTTTGTTTGTTTATTGTAAGAGGTTAAATAACTTAATAAATGAATTTTAAGCTTGTTGAGATTAGGATGTCTCAACCTTAGAGTCTTAACATTTAAATTATTTGATGTAATTATTTATTTCTTAAGTTAATTTTCCTACCAAAATTTTATGTAGTCACTTTATGGGACCCACCAGTGATGTCGCATCTTACATGGAAGGTGACATGCAAAAGATATAAGCTATTTTTGTGGAGGTAGGCGTCCACTTTGGAGGACCTATATTCTAGGCTAGATTGATGGCATTTGTCATAAGTTGTTATGTCATCAGTATCGGTGATAACTTTAAGAAACCCTCCTCAAAAAAAGATATAAAATCTTGGCAATTTTTCGTACATCACTAAAATTTTATAGAAAATCTTCTTAAATCTTGGAAAATAATAGGAAAATTCATTAATTATGATAGTGAATACTTCCATTAAAAACCAATTATTGAGATTATTGGACATGTCATAATAGTCAATAGATAGTTTTTGCTCTAACATGTCATAATAATCAATAAAATGTCTTGCAAAGTCAACATATAAACTACAAAAGTAGCACCATCCAAAAAGTCAACATATAAACTACAAAAGTAGCACCATCCAAATTGAGAAAAACATGAGAGTCAACACAAAATCTAATGGGTAAAAGACAAAATCTAGTTCAATTTGTCAACACTTTTTCTTGTCCACAAACTTTACTTCAATTCACGTGTATTGACTTGAGATTCCCACAATATCATCTCACATACTGCATTTAAGTATTGACTTAAATACTCCCACAATATTTTGGGAGCTGAGTTGTCCAAAATCAAAGAAATAGATGACATGATCAATTTATCAATTCAAAAGAATTCAGTGCATGAGATTGGGATTTTATTTATGACTATAGGTACAAGGACTACAAAGTAAAGTTATAGAAAATATGGTTATGCCCATATGAGATACAATGGGTGTTTTGTAATGGGGCAATCCAACTATAGACAACTGATTAAGTTAGATTCTCATTACTAGTTAATGTAAACTAACTTAAGCTTTACAAGAGGTCATTAAAAAAGGAATATTTACTTATTTCATTAATTAAAAACTATGGACATGAAGATTACAATGAATCAGACATGGAGAAAAGACCTAATCACAAAGTTTCAACATCAAACAGTACAAGTTCAACAACTAAGTCAGTTGGTGAGCTACACAATTCACCCACTAATATTTCACAAGAATAATCTCACACAAAATTCACATGTACACACTACACAAGTGACAACAATAACAGATTCATTTTTATTTCTGGAAAATCAAAGTAGTGGGGACCTATAGCTTCACACCTAAAGGAGACAAAATTCAAAATGAGACCTATTATTGAAGGCACCTGTAGCACTTATTTGACAATAATTTGGAAATTACTATCTGAATTATTTGTCTATTTAATATTACCAACTCTATTCCTCTATATATGCAGCTTCACATCCATTATTTCACTCCATGTAGCCTCTTGTACTTGCTCACATTTCAAATTCTTATTGCCTTTTTTGATTTCCAAGCACCATACAACTCATTTCACCTTCCATCATCTGTACATACCGCAACATTTCCATACCATCATCCACCATGCACCATGCATTTGCAATTAATTGAAGTCACATCAATTTTTTTGCAAGCAATACTCTACAATTTCACATGAGCTAAGTTTCAATTCAACACATTTCTATAGGTACATACCTTAATTTACCATAGTTGACATATTTATTTTTTCTTGCATGTTTCATATCTATTTTGATATTTCCACATCATTACCTATCACCCTCCACCAAAAACCATAAAATTAAGTGTGGACACTTAATACCATTAGTTAGGGAGAGGGGTACTTTCTTGATTTTCAAAAAAAATTCCAATTAAATCTTTCACCATTATGTTTTCTCCATTTTCAAAAATTACAAGCTTAAAAGGGAAGACAAGGGTAAGAACCAACTACATTGAGAAAATAGAGTATATTGTAATTGTGTATGGAAATGGTGTAAAACTAGGACAAAGTACAATTGAGGAGAATTGGAGAAAATTTGAAGAAAAAAACATTATTGAGAAGAGTAGAACACTACCATGGGTGGTGACATTATTCAGAGGGAGCCTTCAACACACAACCAGTTTTTGGAGGATAGTTTATGTTTTTATGTCTTCCAATGGTTTGGTTGGATGGAATACTTCTTGAAATTAATAGAGTTCAATGAACCCATGACATGGTAGTTTGCTTCAAATTTGTAAAATAATGAATCCATTGTGTAAGGATTAAGAGTGGATTCTTCTAAGGATATAATAGCTTAGGTATCAGGTCTACCATGAGAGAGAGAAGAATTCCAAGTGAGAGTAGACGTTATCACTGCTAGTAATGAGTTATGTCAACCAAGTGAGAACCTAGACTCATCATCCCAAGGTATAAAACAATTATTCATACCCTAGATCTAGGCATCAGTAGCTACTTATAAAGTCAAATACGTAACATGTGATGGTAGGTAGTCTTTGATTTATATAGTGCACTTTAAGTTACTTAGTCATTTTTGACATGATAGGAAAGTAAATATTCCAAAATTTATTTACAATCTATTGAAAAGAATGGGCTCATAGTAGATAATAAAAAGGAATGATACAACATTATCACATTTTTTTTGGTTACATTACTAGTGAAAAGAATTTTGAGAAATAAGTTTCCACATATTTCTTGGGAAAATTTTCTTGGAAGGCATGACATTAATGACAACCTTATGGTTCCTAATGAATAAAATAGGGGACAAGAACAAAATATGGAAGACCTTGTTGTTGCAGAGATGGAATTAACCTCTAGCTCCTATGATACTTCACCTATCCATATCATAGGGGATCCAAAGGAGAAATATTGCTAAGTGATTGAGCCTAAAGCTCCTAGTAAGTAATGTGCAATAAGGGAGCAACAAGAAACACCCACCTCTAAGAAAACATAAAAAACTTTAAAAGGGAAAAATGAATCTTTTTCTACACCTACAAGAAGGCAGAAGAAATCCACACAACTTAGATGCTCACACCTCCTAAAGATTAAAGGTCCCATGAGAGGGTCAATTAAGAAATAAAAAAAGGAAGATGTTGTGACACTAGAGATAGATTCATAATTAAAGGTATATTTCCATAGGAATGTACATACACTAGTCAAACAAGCACCGTATTTTATAAGCACCTTTGAATCTAATTTAGAGGATGTAAATTTTACAAAGAAAACAAGAAAAATAACCCCACAAAGTCCTAATAGTGAGGGCTATGAATATACCATGGGAGATGATGATCAATTTTTGGAAAAGGATGAAGATTTTTTTGTTGAGGAAATAATTATTAAGAAGGAATTCCAAGAAGCGTTTGAAAGGATAAAGTAGCTAGAATAATTGGTGAATACATATTAGAAAAATCATAGTGAAAGGAACATAAAAATCAAGAAATTAGAGGAGAAACTACATACATTTGGGCATGGGTATGATTTGTGGAAAAGAAACAAAGAATTCTATCAACAAAGGAAAGATTAGGAGAAGGAAAAAGAAGACATGATACCTAACCACACTAGGGCCCTTGAGAAATAGGAAAAAAAAATGAAGAGGTTGATAGGAAAAATTGAGGAAATAGTAGATAAAGTTGCACAAATACTTAAATGCAGACCTCCTGCTAGGGTATATGAATTATATTTACAAGAAAAGTACTTATGTTTCCAATTTAGTTAGCTAATTATTGGCTTACCAATTGCTTTGAATAAGAAATTTGTGTTTCTAGAAATTTTCTCTACTTCTACACCAAAGATGCAAGATCAACTATGTGAATTTTACTTGCATAATATTGCTCTACCAAATGATATGAAATGGAACCCATTAATATTTGTGGAAGATTCATAGGTTATAGCATTGGCATCTTATTTCAGGAATGAACAACAAAGGGGTGAGATAATATAGGACTATATTGAAAGAGAAAAATCTATTTCTTTACATATCTGTAAAGAGGCAAAGGATCCCAGTGCAGTTGTAGAAGAATTGATAGATCTCTTGAAGAATATAGGTGTAGGAAAAAAAATGAAAAAATTAGAGAAAATGACTTTGTCAAGATGCAATAACTAGCTACAAGACTCATCCATAGTGCCTTCAATTTTGTATAAGAAAGATGGATAGAGTTAACTCCTAAACTGCGAAAGAAGGAACCACACTCCTTATACAACTTTGTAGCTGTGCTTGAAAGATCTCAAAGATATATAGAAACTACCAAAGATAGTGGACTCAAATGGTTATAACTTACCTTTCATCCACCCATGCTCCTTTATCTAGTACCACAATAGACAAGGGAAAGCATGCAAAATAAGAAGAGGCAAAAGATGTCAAATGGGAAAGGCTTTCATATTGTGGGGGTTACTACTTGAGATGGATAAAAGGAGTGGATGTAGTTGCAAATTTCAAAGAGATCACTTTACAGTACAACCTCTACCATTGAATGAATGCCTAAGGACAACCAATTTCTCTAGTTGGAAGGAATGATGAGACTAATTAATAGATAGTTTTCTTTTTCTCAGTTCATACTTTTTACACATTCCAAGCTATTTATTTCATATACATTCCTAAACTTATATATATGTTATATCCTTCATGTAACCTAAACCATATTTTGATGTATGGAAATATGATTAATATGTTAGTATTTTCATGGATAAATGTGTGAATATGTATGATATTTAATATGAACCTATGTTTCATTCATGGTTATTAATGGTGTGTATATATTAGATGGAACTAACTATTTGTAGCCAATAACTCATAGCAACTAGAGCACTGAGCATGCAGCCAAAGGATCATGCGAAATGAGCAAGAGTCTAGATTGATGAATACATAATAGTTCCAAAATGAATGAAGGTGATCATTTGCAAGGCTAAATTGTGAGTCGCCAAGGAAATAAGTAAACACGATAGAGGAACAAGGGGTCAATACAATTATGCTCATGACATAACAATTGAATATGTCTCTATCAAAACCCTTTGAGAAAGAATATTTCTTCAACTTCCTTTTTATTGTTCTTTCAATTACATTTTAATTAGAAAAGACTCGTTCATCTAATATTCTTGAGGAGAGTGGAAATTGACATTTAGTTTTCTATTTTAATTTCAATTTTAAGTCATTACGAAAATAAATATCTTCTCATGTCTATATCTGATGATGGATGGTGAAGGATTAAATTTAGTTAGAATTTGAGTTGGATTATATTTCCATTTTTCATGCTTTATCGAGACAATTTTTAGTTTATAGTTATAATGAATATGGATTGTTGAATTGTAAATCTATTTGAGATTCCTATCATGTTATGAGCATTCAATTTTCAATGCAATAAAGATGTTTTCAGTCTAATATTATGATTAGTTGATCTAGTAGCTCATATTTGGTTTATTTTGTGGGTACAATAGCTTGAGCAAGGGCCACTCAAGGTACTGTCCACCCACTTCAATTTTCTTTGTTTGAGTAGATGTTTCATGTTGTGTTCATTTTGAATAGATTCATGATCATATGCGTTTTGTAACATTACTTTAAGTCAAGCTCTGAGGTAGTTAATTAGTTGAGTTGTGAGGATTCAATAGTTGTTAATATAGTTTATTTTGTGTGGTCAGGTTTTAGTAGTTAACTAGTAACAACTTTAAATTAAGAGTACCTATAGTGTAGGTGACAGATTAAGTTATTTACTCTGTTTTGCAAGTCTATTATTTTCTTTCCTTTTCAACATTTCCTATTTTATTTACATGTTTAAACTCCCTATATCCAACAATATAGGTTGTGTAGAGTCCCTAGGTGCACATACAATTTCAACATCATCACAAGCTTACGAAGCCCTGGTTGATAATTGAATGAAGTCATTGCAAGCGTTTAGTGAATTGTACAGTTTGAAATCTTCCCTCTAAATTGAATGTAAATCCATCAAACACCAAGTTGATTGAAAATTAAAAAGGCCTTACATGGGGTGTTTTCTATGTATTTCCTATTTTTTGTTGAGTTGCATATTTTCAATGTTTCCTTTGATGTCATGCCTTTCACCCACTTCTTGATATTCTGACCATTATTCCTTACAAAATATTATCAGTAGGGTATTAAACTTCTTCCTCCACCAATATCACTCCCATCACATCTATAATCCTTGATCCTTGGTCATTTTCACTAAAATGCATAAGTCATTTATTTTATAATGGTTCATCAAGTTTCCCCTTCCATATTCACCTCACTATCCCAATCTTTGATAAACCAATTTCCCAAGTAGTTTGGACTAGGAAATTAGACTATCCCTAACAAAGATACCTCATTTCATTCTAACCTGAGTTTCAGTTTATGACTTATTTTCATTATGTATTTATCAAAGTTGGGGTTACAAAATTCCCTTCACTTATAGATTCCTTACATATCTTCCTTGATTTCTTTTAGATTGTTTTTCTTTTCTTTGTGGAGTTTCCCTTCACCTTGGTACCTATCACAAGGTACTTTCAAACCTTGATCCTTGATATTCCTAAAATTTGAACATTTTTTGGGATTTCCCTTTAGAGTTCCTCAATTCCACATACCTCTACAATATTATTTCCTCTCTAATCCAACTCCTAACACCTAAACCAAAGGCATAAGGTATGAGTTTTCCTCGAATACTGACAATTAAAAAATCCTACCTTGTTTTTGACAACTTCTCGCCAACTCATTGGAATAGTTTCAAAAGGGCATTTAGTCACTAGAAAAGGTTCAAGTACACAAAAACTATACTAAAATTTGAAAAATATTTGATTTCATTACTTGAGGACTTTTCTAGTCAATTTTGGCATGATTTCAAGGTTATTTTCTATGGAGGAAGTAAATAAGTTGTTAAGGCTTGATCTAACGATTGGTTTGAACTTGCACCTAACCACAATCTTTCCAATGGTTTATTTTAAAACCTTAAATCATATAGGAAAAACTAAACACTAAAATAACCATGACAATATTATTGCAAGTGGCCAAGGTGATAAAGATCAAAAAATTTGAGTCATTTTCAAGTGATAATGATGATACAAGGTTAGATTGACCATTAATGCTTAGCAGTGACCTGTACAACTAATCTACATGATTTGATTCACCATCATGATGAATATTTTGTGTTGCAAGTGTATTTTTAAAAAATAAGGTAAATTTTAAAACAATGTGCTTGAGTTAATAAGAATTCTAGGGTTTTGGATCTTGATGCATTCATGTCATTTCATGTCAAATTTTTATAGAGTTTGCAACCCTCATTTGTCTCTTCACACTTGAATGTACCTAAAATCATTACATAAAGTGACAAATATTGGAATGATAAATATTTTTGGCCCATTTGAACTACCCTATGATTTTTGATGACACAATTTCAAGGAAAGCATTAATGAAAACTAGAAAAATGGTCTAAGTGTCCCTTTCAACACTCTTCTACCATATTTTCTAAGTACATTTAAACTTTTAGTGTCAAAGATGTATATATTTGTAAGTTTTCTTATTTGTAAGGGATGATTATTTTAGGATTTCCATTGCAGTAGTACAAAACTATGGAGGGTTTTGTAATGTGTCCACCATTAATGATACTCTCCCAATTATAGGGAGATAGCTACTCTAGCACATTCTTGTAACAATTATCTCCTTGGGTAGCCATTATTTTAGATGGATTTTAGGATTTTGAGGTGCAATGGGCCCTCACCTTGTAAAATTTATTCTACCACACTTTCTTTTGAAGTTGTAATTGGGTGTTTGAAAATTTTATTGCATCTAATCAATGACATATTTTTTATATGTGTTTTCATTTAACTATCATAGATTATCATTAATTGATTCAGAGATGGATCATTAAATATAAATATTTATCTACATAATATCTTTTTTCCCTAGTTAATTTCTATTTGAAGTGGTTAAACATTAAGTTCTATTACCTAAAAAAGCACCAGTCACTAGAGATCTCAATCCTCCATGCTCATAAAAAATAGAAAATATTTTAATAATTTTATAAAGAAAGAAATAGAAAATATGTATGTTATCCATGATCCAATGAGATAATAGAGAATAAATTTTATACGAAATTTAAATTATCATATGTTTAATGAATCATCCATAATATTCTATACCTTGTTGTGTGTAACATGCATTGAATAAGAAAATAGATTTTTTGGACTACAAATTGTTGTCATCTTACAAATATGATGCAAGGTGTGGAATCAACTATAATAGGTTAGTACTAGTACTATCTTAATTTAGTGATAATTTTTAGTGGTTAAGGGCACAACTGGGTATAGTTCTTATGTAAATCACTAACTAATCACTCCAAACATGATATATGAAACTAATTTGGTGACATGTAGGAACACCCTCCTAGGTTTAAATTAATACCAAAGAGTAAGAGAGTTTTCCTACTCTTATAGTTAGCCTTCAACATTCCTAAATTTGTAGAGAAGCCTATCTTTACCTCCTTGATAAAAAACCCCTAGCCTTGAGGGTGATGAAAAGCTATAGAATTTTGTACCTATTATTTTAGAACCTAATACATACCTAAAAATTTACACATAAATCCTACATGATTAAATGATTCTTAAGAGTGAATTTCAACCCAAGATCACACTCGAACAAAAGTATTAAACTAATAAAATTCTAAAAATGCTCCACATATGTTAAATTATAATTTTAAAGCCCTAGATAACAAAATTTAGCCCTAAATTTTACGTAACACTTTATATAATTCAATAGTGTATGTTACTAGAAATTAGACCTCTCTAAACTCTTCAATTTGGAAAAAAATAACTTCTTCAATATTATATACCCTTTAACTAGACAATATCTTTCCCACATAATTTTACTTAGGATTCCAACAACATCATCCCACACATATTACATTCAATATTATATATACTTTTATGAAATTTTTTCCTTTCCCATATGGTTTTACTGAAGATTCCCATAACATCATCCCACACATACTATATTCAATAGTAGATACAATTTGACCATAATTTTTTCTTTCCTTCATGATTTATGATTCCCATAATGTCTCTTATCTTGAACCAATGAATTTGAGTTTGGATTTGGGATGCATTCATAATGTGAGCATCTACAACTTAGTTTTGGTGGAAAATTTGATCCACTCAAAGTTGACTAACCAAATCAAAGGGTAGTGCTTCTAAAGTGGAAATGGATTTGTAGAGCTACAAGGTGGTGGCCTTGTATAAATAGTAGTAGAAACATGCCAATTGACACCCCTTAATGTGAAGGAACTAGGAATTACATGCAATAACATCATTCCACTAGGATATCCATTTAATCTCGTGCATAAGTGTTGTTCAAAATTTTAAACACATTGGATATGAGCTAGTGTATCCTTGTGATTGAGCATTTATGTATTTAGAGAAGCTTAGTCTTCATGACCTTTGTTTAAGAATATTTCCACTCAATACAAAACCATATTTGAAAGTGGTGTAAAAGTACAACATCCAACAAAAGCTCCACTATGCAAGGAGTAATAACTAGAAAAGAAAATTGACATCATTGCTTAATCTAAATGTTCTAGCACTATATCAAGCCTTTTTGTAAGATTGCTCCAAGAGTAAAATGTCATATATTCTTGGTGGGGATTAAGATTGGGATAAAAGGGTCCTAAATTATTACACATAAAGAACCAAGCCTCTCTTTAACCAATTTTCCACCGTGTAGGAAAGTTCCCACATTTAATATAGGTCATTTGAATCATATTAAAATCACCACACATAACTCAAGTGGTGGTAGATATTGAATCTCTCAACAATACCATTCAAAACATAAACATTAATAACTTTGAAGGAAAAATTACAAATATTACAAAGAGCCCACAATGGTTAGTTTGTGGGGTCACATCCTTCATTAACTAAATGTTGATGCCATGTAGGAGAGAGAAATGTGACAATGCCACCCTAACGTACTTCATGGTTGCTACACAAAAAATAACAAGGTCTTTTGACAAAAAAATCTATGAAAAGTAAGAAATAAAAAATATTAACCTCTTATAAACAAAGAATGTCAAGACATGAAAATAATAATTGTCCATCTCATGTAGAATTCTGAAATTTAAAAATTTCATACAAGAAGCCTATCGACTAATAAAGAACAAAAAACAAGGAATTAAATTATTGAATATTAATTGGTACTTCATGCAATGAATTGAAAACATTGAATAAATAGAATTTCATACCAATATCAAGTTGAATCACATAGTGTTTGACTTTTCCAACCATTACGAGACTCAACACATACAACCAAATTCTTAAAACTTAGGGGTATCAACTACACCACTAGAAGTGCAAAGGGGATAAGGGTAGATATAGTGATACAAGGAAGGTTTCATTGGTGTGGGAATCCTAAATAACTGACCTTAAAATCTACCCTTAAATCCTACACAACTAAATGATTCTTGAGAGTGAATTTCAATCCAAGATCAAACTCGGAAACTAAATTATTAAACTTATAAAATTTTAAAAATCTCCAAAAATATGAAATTATAATTTTAAAGCTCTAAATAGTTGAATTTCGCCCCAAAATCTGATCAACACATAAAATAATTGAATAATCTAGAAGTCTCCCGATTCTTCAATTTAGAAAAAATGTGATTTATCTTTGACCACATTTTTTTCTTGCCCACATGTATTGACTTAAGTCGTTTCTTACCTACAAACACCGTCATCCACACGTATAGCATTCAATGATATACGTACTTGATCACATATTTATCGGATGAGTTCTCGCTCGTTCCCATTCGAGCCAAATTTCACTGAATGTTCTTACACTAAATACCCATTTGAGCACAACTTCATTGAAAGCTTTCTGTCTCACATACACACTGAGAGCACCAATTCAGTGAATGCTTTATTGGTACTAGTTTGTCATGGATTCAATCACTGTTGCATCCTCATCATACTCTATACCTGTAGGAGTTCTCCTTGTGATACTTATCATTTTCCTGAAGAAGAAGAGTAAGAGGAGTTTGTCCTTACCATTACCACCAAGTCCTCCTGGATGGCCGATCATTGGAAACATGTTTCAGCTTGGGGACAAGCCGTGGATATCTCTTTTCCTCCTTGCACAGAAATATGGACCTCTCATGATCATGAATTTTGGAATGCAGAGAACATTGGTTGTGTCATCTGAATCCATGGCAAGAGAAGTACTAAAGAATAATGACCAGAGCTTCGCAAGCAGGACAATCAATTCAGTTATAAGCGCACTTTCCTACAAAGGCACAACTCTATTATGGAGTCCTTATGGCGCTCATTATCGCTTGCTTAGAAAGATCTCCAACACTGAGATTTTTAGTGTCAAAAGGCTCGAGGCTTTGCGACAATTGAGAAGAGAAGAAATATTTCGCACTGTTGATGAAATCATGGAGGATTGTAAACAGGGGAATAGTTCGAAGATTGGCGAAAGAGCGTTTATGACTTCTCTTAGCATTATGGGTAAGATTATTTGCGGCAAAAGTTTGTTGGAGTCAGGCTCTGCACAAGGTACAGAGTTTAAAAGCCTGGTACGAGAAGTCCTCGAGTTGGCAGGGGTTCCAAACATATCCGACTCTTTCCCTTTTCTGGGCAGGTTTGATGTTCAGGGGCTGACTAGGAAAGCTAACAGTTTGGCCAAGCGTTTTGATGACATGTTTAACAGAGTCATTAAGGAGCGACAAGCACAGAGGGCTGATAGCGGCAAGGAAGAAAAGGATTTTCTGGATATAATGTTGAACTTGATAGATGATGGTGCACAACTTACACTGGACAGCATGAAAGGAATCTTCATGGTAAGCTGCATAGCAATGATTTAGACTAATTCTTTTCGACTTTCCCACTTATCCAAAACAATATTTCTAATTTCTAAATCGTTATGGGTATCTGTAAACCATATAAAATCTGGCTTGTTTCATATAGACTAATTGTTTTCAACTTTCCCACTCATATCTAGGAGTTTAGGACAGTAGGCATCATCCTCATTTCTATCCAGAAGATGACTGGAAAAGGGGTGGATCGTTCTACATATCTCTTCATTTGTGGAACTGCCCACAAAAGTTTCTTCATGCACCATGATTTTTCACGTCTTATACATGGTTTTTTATGTTCCAGTTTCGTTAGTTTCTGCTGTAGTCTTTGTAAACATCTTTTCAAAGCTGTACTTAATAAAGACTTCAAATGTTTTCGTTTGAAAGGCTGCAGAAAACCCGTCTTGACCTTAGCTATCTAATATATATATATATTATTTATTTGCATATTATATTATATTATTTATTATATAATTAGTCAAAGTTAATAAGCTATTGAGGTATGTGGAATCATAGAGATATATCTTTTAAGTTTTAAAACTAAGCTCCCAAATAAATTAGGATTGATAATATGTTTGTTTCTAAGATGTTTAGAGTCAAGAAACTTAACAAGTGGGTGCATGCCATGTGTTGATATCAAACTTAACCCTATGAAAATTGTCCTCTTTGGAATAATTTAG
>VDFB02280794.1:0-18293 GCA_007258455.2 Sequoia sempervirens | reverse complement strand
TGTAGTGTCAAAAAGTGTCATTTGACTTTTTTGCACTCGTTTGGGTCCTGCTTGTCGATTTTGGCTTAATTTTTCCTTGATTTAGTGTTTTAATGTGGATAACACATTCAAATTAGGTCTTGGGACCTTGTGAACTAATGGAATTTAATGGTGCCTTGCAAAAGTGTTGTGAAGTGTTGTAACACACGTCCACACTTTTCTAGGGTTTTATCAATTAACTAAGCATAATAAACATAATTTTAATCATAATTAATCTTAATCTTGCCTTATTTGGAGTGTTGTAAATTGTTGTAACACACTTTCACATTCCTCTACACTTTTCTTTAATAATTGAGCTTTCTTATGCTTTAATTGGCACCATTTTACATCCACAAGCCTCATTTATTGTATTTTTCGAGGATAATCCTGACACCAATTAGTAACCAATCCTAATTCAAGTGTTCCTAGCTTGTGTGGCCCATATTTATAGTCTCTGACCTATCTACCACTTGGTCAATTATCCCACTCTAGATCTTTTTTGGCCCTCGATGCATGTCTCACATTTCTAAACACTTTTGATTCTTCTGGTCCCATACATTATGTATGATGGGACTCATTTTCCACCTTGGGTGAATGAGTCCCATGTGACCAAAATTAAAATTTAGCTCAAAATTTGGGTGATATTTTATTCTTCTAGATCTAATGTCGGCTTGTAGTGTTGTAATTTCAAGAATTCTTGCATAATTAAGTATAAATACAAGGTTCTTTCACTCATTTCATCCTATCAAGCAATCAAGTCGCCTAGCATGCAAGAGTTTGCAAGAGCATTTGAGCATTCACAAGAGCATTCAAGGAATTTCAAGGACATATTATCAAGCATTCTAGAGCATCTTTCAAGTTCCATTCATCATGTCAAAGATTTTTTGCATCATGTTGTCTTAGAGCTAACAATTGTGATGTAGGGTTTGTGATTCAAGCAAGTGTTCCAAGCAAGATCTATCTCCTTCAAGAAAGATTCAAGAGCCACATCCATTGCGGTCATTACTTACATGTTTGCAACATCTTCTTGCTAGGTTTTGATGAGTTGCAACATCACTATTTTTTTATTCATCATTCTCCATTCGTATTTTCTTTCATTTCAAGGTTTAATTACCAACTTGAGGGGTTTGACCAAGGAAAACCCCTATTCACCAACCCCACAACATTTTCCCCTCTTCTTGTGTTTGATTTGTAGGGCTAGGTTGTAGTTTTTTAAGAAGAAAATTTGGAGAAAAGTTGTCAAATCCCTAAAGTTGTCATCAAACCTTGGAGAAGCTTAGAGAAGACCTTATAGACATGAACCTACATCACTCATACTTAATTAAATTCATATTCATTCACTCATTAAATAAATCAAGCCTACTAAATCCATTCATCAGGTAAAGTAGTTCATTCACTTAAATTGAATAAATTAACTTTATTTCAATTTGGTTTCCATCATTCTCCCTTTAATTAAATAAACTAAACTTTATTTAATTGAAATCCAAATGCATATTCCATCCCTTTTTTTATTTAAATAAACTAAAAATATCTAAGTCAAATGGGTTAAAGCATCTAATCATCATTTAAGATAATCTAATCATGGTTTTAAACTAATCTAACCACCCATCACATCCTCTAGCTTTTCCCACCCGCACCAATAAATAAATTTAATTCATTTATAAATTCATCATTTTCCCTCAACAAGGCATCTTTTGCAATATTCTCCAAATTTGAATTCAAAAATTCCAAGTCAATGTGTACATCCAACAAGGCAATAACTTCATCTTACATGTCCTTTTTCCTGAGCCAAGTGGAATTTATTGCATTTTCCCTTCCCTCTTGCAAGTCATTTCAACAAATTTGAAATTCAAAAATATGCATTTATTGGAAAAATCCCCAAATCTTACACATCCTCCATCCACTCATAGATTGACAAGTGGCATCATGCCATTGGATGAATATTAGTCCCACATTGCTCAAATTTGGACATTCATCCATCTTGGAATTCTATAAATAAAGTGCTCATATCCTCATCTCATCATCCACAAATTATGCAAAGTTACTATGCTAAAATATTTAGCCATTTCCATCCATCACCGTTGAGTTCTTAGTTAGGTTTTTGCAGATTTTTGGCTTGGATCTCTCATCCTTCATCAACAAAGTGGATCAATCATCATCAACATATCAAGCTTGCATCTTAGGAATTGGGAAAGGGCCAATTTCACACTGCTGGAACCACCCCCATGGGATCATGTGGCTCATTCTAATTAGGACGAATTTATATCTTATTGTTTTGGCCAGGTTCCTTCATTGTTTTCTTTCCTAATTTGAAGTTTGTAAATGGATTTCAGAACTTTGTTCATGCTTGCAATATCTTAACTTAAGGTGTTTATTCATTGTGTTTTTGCGTATTAGGATTGGTTTGTATATCGCATTGTGTTTTCCAATTCATAGTCTTTTCCAAATCTGCACTTGGTGGTGAACCCCTCATTAGATCTCATTCAGCCCCTAGGGTATCCCCTTTGTCAAATTTCAATCTCCTTTGCATCAAAATATCAAGGGATTTTTCTTGAGTGAAAGGTTGGATATAGCCTCTCTCCTTTTAGGTCCTAAACCCTAGAAGAGAAAGAGAAAGCCCTATTTTCTTCTCTTCAATTTTATCATTAAGCTTAGTATTCAAGCAATTCTCAATCCTCTTTCCTTCTTCAACTTTGACTTTTAAAATTGAGATCTTCTTTGATTTTAGTTTCACATCCATTTCCTCCTCCTATTTGATCTTGCAGTTTGTCAATTTCTCTTCTTTCGATTCTTTGGCTTTTACCTTTAATTTGTCAATTGTCTATTTTGATTTTTCTAGCATACACTTGATGAGGTAAAAATAACCTCATGATAATACTAAGAAAATTACCCTTCCTTGTTCCTCCTAAGTCATTTCCACCCTACCAATTATTTATCTTTAGGATTAGTAATTAGTTACTTTTTGTGGAAAAGTGCGTAATCTTTATTTCCTGAAATTGATTGAAATAAGCTAACCAATGCTAACATAATGGTATATTTTTTAGTATTGAGAAGGTTAATATGCATGATTGGTCAATCATGCTCAGCCAAGAAGATTTGATGTGGACTTCAAAGTACTTGAAGGAAAGAACTAGAAGTCTAAGCACCAGAATTTTTGGAAGTGCATGGTGGACCGAGTCTTTCAAATGTTTTCTATTGTACTTCTATTCAAAGAATTTATGACTCACTCTAAGTCTTTTTAAAGCTTTTTTTTATGTACCTAAGCTCATTAGTTAGATAAAATCTTTTGAATACTTTTTCAGTGGTAATCTTTACCATTTGAATTATAGGATTTTCTTACCAACTTTTGTATAAATATGTAGCTACCAGAGATAATGATATTAGATATCGTTATGTTGTTACACTATGTTCTTGAACTATGTTTTTGAGTTATACTTTTGATATGAATACAAGAATATTTTCCCATCTCATTCTGAGTTATCATCATTATTCAATGGAGTTAACTTAGATGGATTAATTTTGAGTATACATAGTTTTATGTGATCTAGGTTAAGTGTAGTGGCACCCAAGAGCTAGCCACTCAAGGGATTATAGAATAGAAAGATAAGTATTTTGTTTTTAATTATGTTGTTTTTATTCTTTACATGATAAGTGTGAGTGAATGTTGTTCATGTATGTTGAGCTCTATTAAGATAGTCCTATAGGTTGTAGTTTGAATTTATAGTCCTTAGTTTTGCTAAACTGAAGTTTCAGAGCATCCACTCTAGTCATTAGTTATAGTATACTATGTTTGTGGTTCATTGATAGTTAGATGTTAGTTAATCATTGTTGTAGTTTCATTACAAGCATTTCCTTTTTAAGTACTTTACATGCTTTTTAGCTTAATAATTTATGCTTTCTAGTATAATCATTTATGAGCTTTCTAGTTTAGTCTTTTTTATGCTTTATAGATTAATAATTTCTTAATTTCCATGCTTTCTAGTTTAATGGCCTTTAGTTAAGTTTCATTTATAGTTGTTTCAAAAAAATTAGAAAACCTAAGAGAGAGTTAGTCAATAAATTTCCTATTGCATACAACCTTTGAACACTACCCAGTTGATATATTTGATAAATATTTCAACTAAAGAGATAGGACCTAATGACATCCTATCACTTTTTCGCACCGTTGCTGGGGACCCTTCCTTTTCTAGTGTTAGTAGGAGATTTCTTGAATACCTCTTTTAGGAAAAAAATAGTCACTAGGCTTCTTTTCTACATGGTTACGAAATGAGCCCCCCATGGAAGATACATACCAAAAAACCCCCAAGAGACATTCCAACCACAAGTAGGAATGAGGAAGTCTCAGCTAAAGAATTTACCAAAGAATTCATCAGTTGGGATCAACCTAAGATTTTCTAGTATACCCCAAAAATTCACCCATCAGAACACACATTTGTAGAAGGAAGCATCCCTTTGTGTACTCCAAAGCCTCAAAAATTAGAACAAACCTTTGACGAAGAACCAACTCGTGAAGAGGAGTGCATCCCTTTCAATGTAATGGGTGACCAGAGGAATGGTGCTAACCTAGTAGGGGGGTCATGAAAATTCACTTATTCTAACAATATCGATGCAGACAATGATACACCCATTCAAAAAACATTTCACTGGCCTTTTTGCCAACTTTAAGAGGTTTATCCTCAAAAAGATCCAACTAGTTTCTATTCAAGTGAAAAAAAATTGTGTCAAACTTATGACTACAAGAGTGATAACCAGAAGCTAAAGCTTTTTCCCTCCACCTTGAAGGATGTTGTAATGCATTGATTTATGGGAAATTAGCTTCAAGATCAATAACCTCTTGGGATGAAATGGAATCTTCCTTCTTGGACAAATACTAGAGTTACTGCAGAGTCAGTGATAGGAAAGAGGAGTTGTTCAAACTTTCAAAGAATGAGGATAAAAGCTTAGAAGATTACCTAGATAGGTTTATCTTCTTATCTAAATTATGTGGAGGAAAGGCCATCAGTCTGGAAATTTTGAAAACCATATTTATTAAGGGCCTTGATGATGATGCTAGGAGAATCCTTGAGGATTTCTCCCAAATTGGACTTGATGATACTATTGAATTACATCAGAACTTCTCTCATACTCGAGGAGGTATCCATAAGTCCACTCTTTTCAAAGGCTCCAATGAAATAGGACAACTGCGTGAGGAGATGTCCAACCTAAAGACTGTCATTCTCATTCAACTTAACACCACACTAGATGGAATACAAGCCAAAACATGTAATCCTAGAACTTTATCCATCTATTGTCCTAGGTGTCACAACAAACATTTATTGAGAGATTTCCCCTTGGATTAGGTTGATGTTTTCCAAGTTAGTGAGAAGAATCATGCTACTAATCAATGTGAGCTCCTTAGTGCAATCATGAATTCCAAGAAAAGGACAGCTTAGGTTGAAGAAGAGATTAATCTTGTCAATCAAAGACTGGGAGGATATTTCTCATATGGCCAAAACTCAAATCCCTTTTGGAGGCCCCAAAACAACTGGAATAAAAATCAATGGGAAGCACCTTGGCCTTAAGATCCCCCACTAGTACCACCGAACTGGGGAACTTACCCCTAGGGACAGCCTGAATGGGAAAATCAGTCTCAAGGAAATCCTTAATGGCAAAACCAGACTCAACAACAATGGTATCCTCAAAATATTGCTCCTCATTGGAACCAATCTCAAAATCAGTATTACTCTGTTCCAAGAAGAATTCCTAGTCAACAATAGAATCTTTTACTAGGCCCTCAAAATCCTTAAGAAAATGAATAGGTTAACCAACCCCAACTTCTAGCACCATTAAAATACCCTAGTGTATTCTACAGAATAGGAAAATGTGACTGGATTGAATGTTATTCATTGTGGAAACCTATAATTAAGGTTGGGAAAAAAAATTCCACAACCGACCATAGTTGAGATCCTAGACGAGCCCATGAAAGACTCTGTTGAGACAACTAAAACATCTTCCACATCTTTAGAGAAAAACCTAGTTAGCACCCAAAACAAAACTTTTACACCAACTCCAGGTGGAACTTTTGTAACACCTTAGGAGGAGGGTGGTTAGTCTCCAACTAATTTTAAAGAAGGACTCTACTCTGGCTGAGAAAACTCAAGTACCTTTTCTAGAGCTTATGAAACCAATTACCTTGAAAATACTCTAGAAATGTCCTTGTCTACCAAAACTATGTTGATACAAGAAATCAAACAACTCCAAATTGAGGTCCCTTTATTACAAGCCATTAAAGAGATTCTTGAATTGAACCAACTAATCAAGTATTTGTGATTTAAAACCCTAGGAAGAAAAACAAAATGAATAAATAATGTTCACATAAATGGTTACTTAGCTGATTTTTTGGTTGGAAAGACCACAACTCAAAAATATGATGACCCAGGCAACCCACTTATAATGGTAACAATCAATGAAGTAGCAATACCTAATGCCCTTGTGGACTTGGGAGCAGTCATCAATGTAATGACTATTGATGTGAAGAAAAAATTGGGACTCATTGATTTACCTCCCACAACTATAGTGATGCAAATGGAAAATCAATCCATAGTTATTCCTAAGGGTTTCATAGAAAACATTCTTGTTAAGGTTGGTGGTTGGGAATATCTAGTGGACTTTCAAATAATTCAGTCCCTCACACCAAAAGATAGTTATCCAATAATCCTTGAAAGACCATGGTTAGCCATTGTTGTAGCCAAGATTGACTATAGAGAGGAAGGAATGACCATTTCACATGGTCCTAATAATAAGCTTCTATTATTGTATCCTCCTACCAAGCCAATTGAATATAATAAAGTATGGGTTGATGAACTAGAAGGTCCCAATGGATAGGAAAATCTAGCTTCACTTTCTATGGTAGTCATAAAACAACATGGTGAAGAGCTGGAGGATGAACTGGAAAACAATATGGAAAATCTTACCATGGATTCAAGCGATGAAGAGATGTTGGACGTAGAAGAAATTCTAGGAAAACCAATCAATGTGGATCATACCGAATTTGATAGCACTAACTTCATGGGATTACCTTGTCCCCTGGCTAATATCATTCCAAAAATGGATCATTTCTTTGAAGATATCACCAAACTCCACATAACCATACCACACAATTTTCCTCTTAACACTTTAACAAGACAAATGTATACTGTCACTTCCAACCATCCAGGAGTCAAAACCATCATGTTGGTGCCAGGGAAAAATTTGAATATTAATAGTTCGTTGATAGAACTGAAAGAGCATAAATTGTTTGATAGTTTGAATAGATCTAAAGATTTTTCTTGGGACTATACAAAAATGAGGGGTGTACACCCAAGTTTTTGTACTCATCATATTTATACAAAGGATGTTCGACCTGTTCACCAGCCACAATGGAGACTTAATCCTACCTTGAAAGACATTGTTAAAACTAAAATTGAGAAACTCTTACAAATTGGATTTATCTACCCTATTTCTAATAGAAAATGGGTTTCACTCTTGGTTTTTGTTCCAAAGAAAAATGGGAATTGGAGAGGGTGCATTGACTATAGAAAACTTAATATTTAGCAACCCATAAAGATTACTTTCCCCTACCATTTGTAGACTAGGCTTTGGATAATCTGGCTAGGAGGAAGTATTTATCATTTTTTGATGGATTTAGTGGATACAACTAGATATAGGTAGTAGCAAGAGATCAGGATAAGACAACATTTACATGCCCTTGGGGAACATTCACATATTGAGTTATTCCTTTCAGACTATGTAACACCCTTGTGACCTTTTAGAGAGCTATCTTGGCAATATTTGTTGAACTAGTAAATGACTATGTCAAAGTTTACATGGTTGACTTCACTATTTATGGATCAAATTTTGATTAAGCCCTTCAAAGTCTAGACAAAGTACTAAAGTGATGTGAGGACCATCATTTATCCCTAAGCCATGAAAAATATCAGATAATAGTGGAACAGGGAATAGTGTTGGGACACCACATTTTAGCTGAAGGGATAAATGTTGATCCTAAGAAAATTGAAGTGATACAACAACTTGTAACCCTAAAGACCCAAACTGATGTTAGAATCTTTTTAGGGCATGCTAGATACTATCACAGATTCATATAAAACTTTAGCAAGATTGCAGCCCCTATTTTTTATCTCCTTCAAAAGAATGTAGAGTTCATCTAGACACTTGAGTGTCAGTCGTCATTTGAAATCATTAAGGAGAAACTTATCTCTGCTCATGTCCTATGGGGACCTAATTGGAACCTTTCATTCCATATTTATGTCATTGCTTCTGATGATGCTATTAGCATAGTTATAGGACAAGAGGATGAGAATGGGGGTAAATAATCAATCTATTTCATAAGCAAAAACTTGACTTCCACTGATCGAATTATGTACTACCACAAATAAGAAGTTTCTAGCTATAATACATGCAATAAAAAGAATTTTTGACACTACATTACATGGTATAAAGTCACTGTGTATACATATCACTCCACCATTAAATACCTAATGAAAAAAATGGTATTGAATGGAAGGATAATTAGATGGTTACTACTTCTATGGTAATTCAATTTAACCATTATTGAAAAACCTAGGAAATTCAACTTAGTTGCAAATTTCCTATCTCAAATCAAATAAGATGATGGTGATTGTGCTCTAGTGCAGGATGAATTCCCATATGAAAATATGTTTGCCATCTCCATTAAGACCCCTTGATTTTATGATATCATCAACTACTTAGCTACCTTAGAATTGCCACCTTATTTCACATCAAAATAGAAGGAATGCCTCATTCGAGAAAGTTCTCCATTCAAGTGGATTAATGGGGTATTATTTCAATGTGGTTCTAACATGGTGTTATGATGTTGTGTTAGGGAAAATGAAACCTATAGAATCCTTAGAGCTTGCCATGATGGCCCTTCTGGAGGCCATTGTTCTTTGAAGAGGAAATCCCATAAGATTTTAGGTGCATGATATTACTAGTCCTCAATGCATAAAGATGTTAAGAAATATGTTCACCAATGTTATGAGTGCCAAAGGGTAGGAAGACCTACTATGTCCAATGAAATGCCTCTACAACCTCAAGTAGTCCTTGAACCATTTGAAAAATGGGGATTGGATTTTATCGGTCCTATAGACCCTTCTCAAGGAAAAGAGTATATCTTGGTCTGTCCTGACTATTTGACTAAGTGGGAAGAAGTTAAAGCTTTAAAAGTTGCTAGAGAAGAACAAGTAGCTGATTTCCTATATAATAAAATTTTCCTCAAGTTTGGAGCCCCTAGGACAATTGTCATAGATCAGGGACCCCATTTTATGTCTAAGGTTCTTTTATCTTTCATTGATCATTTCTAGGTAACCATAAGAATTCACCCTATCATCTACAAGCAATGGTCAGGTAGAGGTTACTAATAGGGAGCTAGAAAACATTTTAACAAAAATAGTTTCATCATGAAGGAAATACTAGGCTAGGAAACTACCTGAAGCTGTTTGGGATTACAATACAACTTGGAAATCCACCATTGGTTTTAGTCCATATGAGTTAGTATTTGGGAAGAAACCACTTCTACCTATTGAATTTGAACTCCAAATGCTAAGAACAACAATGGAGTTGGGTCTAGATCTCAAGCAAGCCTAGGTTGAGAGAACCTTACAACTTAGTGAGTTGGATGCACTGCGTTTGGATGTTGTCTATCAAACTAAGTTGGTATAACAACAATGCAAAGTTTGGTATGGCAAGCATATAAAGGAGAGAGAATTCCATAATGGGGATTAGGCACTATTGTTCGATTCTAGATATAAATATCATTAAGGGAAGCTTAGAACTCATTGGCTCAGTCCATAGGAATATTTTGAGTTATTTCCAAATGGATCAGCACAGTTCAAGCCCATTAATGGTAATACTCAAACCTTATTGGTCAATGGACATTGGTTATGCATTTACCATAAGCCAATTAATAGGGAGGAATTTACAAAAATGGTAGAAATGCAAGGAGAGTTGCAATGCATTGGTTTTGCTAAGGTAGAGCCAATGGAATGGTAGATGATTGATAATAAACACTTAGTTTAAAAAAAATCATGTGCATGTGTCTATAGTTACTTTAAGGAATTTATTTTCAATCTTTCATCCTTTTGACTTGGTTAAATCTTGTTGTGATGCTTCAGAACTTGTTGACCTAGCTGTTGCGATGCTCCAAAACTATGCAGGATCGGTTGTTGCGATGCTCTAGAACTTGCATGTTTGACTGGTGTATTCCTCATTTTATTCCTATAGTTTGCTTCATCTAACACTAATGCTCTAAAAATTCTAAGTCCAAAGTCCTTCATTTTGCTTCCTTCTTCTAGCATCTTTCAGCGATACTCCAAAAATTTTCTTGTTGCATTATGGTGGTATGTTTCAGCGATGCTCCTGAATTTTGTTGTTTCTTCTTTCCAGTGGCATCTTTCGGTGATGCTCCAAATGTTCCATATTCTTCCTTCCAGTGACATCTTTTGACGATGCTCTGAAACTTTTTGGTTGTTGCTCCTGTTGCATCTTTCAATGATGCTCTAAAACTTTTTACTTGTTGATCCTGCTGCATCTTTCGATGATGCTCTAAAAATTTTTGGTTGTTGCTCTGGTTGCATCTTTCGATGATGCTCCAAAAAATTTTGGTTGTTGTTCTAGCTGCATCTTTTGACAATGCTCCAAAATTTTTGTTGTTGCATTCCAATGACATCTCTCACCAATGCTTCAGAATTTTTTGAATCACTTTTTCACTCCGAGTGCATCTTTCAACATGCTCCAAAACTTTTTACTCTTCATACCAGTCACATCTTCCAATGATGCTTCAAACTTTTGTATATTCTTTTGCTTTTAGAATGCTTTAATTTTTCTAGTATGATTCACATGCCCATTAATTAAATTTTCCCATCACCTTGTAATCCACACCCACATTATCATTTTTCCCTTCATTACCATCTCCTTTCATAATAAATAATTATTATTATGACTACTTTTCATCATAATAATTCTGCCATTAATTAGCTATCCCATCCACATCATAATAAAATTTTCACCACCTTCACCAAATCATGCAATTATACAATTCCATCAAGAAAAGGTAAGTGATGTTCAACTTGATGACATGACGTAAGGTACATACGATTTTGCTTTAAGTAATTATTTTTGAATAAAGGTAAATTAATTGGCATGAGCCACTCCCCTTTTAAATTTAGTAAATTGTGCCATTAACTAATTGCTTGAGGTATAGTGATATTTTCACTCTTTCACATGCAAACTCATCACATATGAGAATACAACAAAGCTCAAATAAGAAAATCAATTCCTCTTCAATCGGTTGTATCAAAGTTATATTCTGCAATTTAGTTTGTTTAAACAAGTTTCTTGAGCACCACAACATTTTAGCAGAATTCAGCAGAGAAGAGTCCAAAATGGGAGGAGCTAAAAAGAAATTTGAGCTGGCTTTAGCGAAAAAATTGTTGTCATTGGGTAGGATGGCTAGAATTTATAAAGAAATTTGAGAGGCATACTGAGCAATTAGTAAAGTCATTTGTAGAGAACTTTGTATATGGTTAGTTAGTGGTGCATGTCAAGCAATTCCAAGTGAGTTCTAAAATTATTTCTCATATTTTAGGTCTTGAAAATAGAGGCATTAATTTATCAAAAACTACCAATATCACTTATCAAAAGATGATAAAATTATTTCATAGAGAAGGAGAACCTCATGCTATGATAACTATGAGTACTAAAGGAAAAAATAAAGGTTTCCAAAGAATGTCCATTCTAGAGCCCTGACGCATAGTCATAGCCTGGATTATCAAATATTTTACTTATGAAGGACAAGTAGTACAGTAGTAGTAGGTCCACCCTTTCACTTACTTACCCATTGGTGCCATGGCACCAAAAACCCTACCCTAAGGGTCAACCTATCTGCATTCCTTTGTGACTCTATCACTAGTATTAGAAAAATACAAAATTAGCATAGGGCCACTCAAACACCATGTCCTTATTCAATTGATATGTAAATATCATTTCAAGAAGAAACCAGAAAAGAAATGGGAAATTTTTTTACAAAAAATTGAGAATCCAGAGCTAGAAAGACGCCTTGAAAAGGGAGTATCATCTGGTTGGGTGACTCAGCATTTACAAGAACATTCCCCTGAGCCTCTAGGAACTGTTGAACCTCCATATGCCACAATAGTTCCTCACAATGAAGTGCCAAAAACTTTACCTCATACTTCAGAAACCCAAGTCAAGTAGAGAGTGTTGAAATTATAAATTCAAGAGATGAAGCAGAGCCTCCTCACAAGAGGAAGAAGAAAATCAAAGTGACATTGCAGAAAACTCCTCCTTTAAGAAGGAGTAAAAGGCTATCGGTTGGAACTAGTGAGACTGTAGGTTATGACACAATGAGTGCTTCTAAAAAGAGAAGACTTAAAACTAAATCACACTAACTAGAAACTAAAAATTTGTTGGGTATGTGGAAGATCATGATGGGACAAAAAGTGGTGATATGGTGGGTATGTGTAGGGTATGTGGCTGATGACTTTTTTTTACCAAAAATTGATGAAATGAAAAGGGTTTTTAAAGGAGATTCTCAGCTTTCCACCAATATAAATTAAGCTTTACTTTGAATTTAATAAATCATTATTATTCATTTTCTATTTGAATTATGACTAAAGTCCTGATTGATAGGCTAATTGAAAAACATCTATAGCTCTCAAACAGTATCACATTTTTTGAATCTGAAACATGTGTCACATTCTAAGCTTTGCATACTATATAATTAAAAAAAAAATGAATTTCATGAGGTTTTGACCAAGTTAAGGTGGCCATACTTATGCTTTTTTATATTTTTTAAAAGTTGTAATAAAAAATTCATAATTAATTATTTGTCAGGAAAGCTAGATGTGGAAGCAACTCTCCTAACGTCAAAACCTCAGGGAAGAATGTAGAGATACCTTTTAAATTTTACAATTACAGTCCAATTAAGATGCACATGAAAGAGATAACAGAAACAAAGTATTAGACAAACACATATGAACACTAGATATACGCGGAAAAACCCTTACGAGAGAAAAACCCACCACACCAAGAGAAGTCACTTTGTATTATAGTAATAAAGATTACATACGGAGATCTGACTTATCTTTCTGATGTCAGTTTACAATAGCATTCACCATGAACAACCTTGTTACAGAACATTCATGTTATAGTCTTCATAGAATAGAACTCATCCATTGATCATACAATCACACACCAATCTATTTATCCATCGAACCAGACATCGTCTACAACTTCTAAGTAAATCCATGATGCCTCTATTTGTCGAGCTTCCTCTCAGTAATGGCCACAACAAACTATCTTCCAACGGTTCCCATTTGGCTCCTTTGATTGGTCGATGACTCACCACGTAGGATGGTCTTCTCTCGGTCAAAGCGATCAACTTATGTTGGCTTGTTGGTGAGACACTAACTGTGTCTCCCTGATGCTACAAGACTTAACCATCGATGTCGCCAAGAGTCATCCTTATCACCAAGATGTTACATCGAGCCTGTGAGCTATCGCTAAGACTTTGTCATGTCGCCAAGACCTCATACTGACGATCATCACATGTATCACTATCACCAAGACTTATCACTATCGGTGAGACGTCATACCGAAGCTCCATAAGTCACATAGACATGAGTGTTCACATCGGCAAGACAATCATCTTTTGCTAAGAGAACATAACGAACTTCTAAGACTCTCCCTAAAGACTTCAAAAGAAATGCTATAGGCGAGACTTTGTTCATCGCTAAGACTTCACACCGAGACCTTCTTAGTTATCCCGATGACTTCAATGCAAAACCGTTCGGCAGGACATCACACATCTAAGAAGACTTCTTACCGGTTTTCATCTCATGTTACTCCTCGAAAGTATATATCGCCCCAGGAGATAAACCAACTGGCTACTAGGAGTTCATGGCAGCTTAAAACTCCATGTTACCAAGACACCAAGAAAATGCTATTGGCAAGATACATTCTATTTCCAGAAGACTTTTACCTAACACCCAAGACACCCCCAAAGGCTTCAACAAAACATCATTTGGAGAGACATTAGCTATTGCTGGGACTTCACACCGAAGTAAGCCTTTCGGCCAAGGGTCTCCCCGATATACAATATGAATGGCCTATTGGCCAAAGATCTCCACTTGGCATAGGGTTACAACGACAGTCACAAGTCATAGTGATAAGCTTCTTCGGCATGACTTAAACATTGTCTTGGCTTAATTGCATAAACCATAAGATCCAAGCTGTCTAGTCAGCTGCACTCCAAAGCATGTCATAATCGAATTTGCCTCTCTTTAGAGGTTTCGTTTCATAGATTGAGGCATATATTTCCAACATTATTTACTTGGAAAAATTACAAAAAAATATGCACTACATCGACATGAGTCCTCTAATTATATCTAAAATATTATTAAAAATTATTTTCATTTTGTTGTGGTTAGGGTGGTTAGACAGACACCTACTTTTTTTTCCTAAAATTTAAGTTCTACAGCATTGAAATTTCAAATTTTTACCAAATAGATTTTTTTAAAAATAAACCTAGTAGTTTAGAAACTAAATTCAATTTGCTAAAGATTCTAGATTCTTACATATTTTTGAAATAATATAGATAACTTATTCAAATTTTTATGTCAAGATATCTATCTCTAAATTTTCTAAATGTTTTGCCACTTAAGGGCCTATTTTTTCCATGATTATCTTGCACATACCCTGCCTCTAGAGGAGACCTCAGAAGAAAGGGAAAAAATAGATTGATCAATCCCCTGAGGTTGAAAAGGTAGCTATACCATCACAGTAATAGAAAGAAGAAGAGAGAGAGAAATTATCACATTATGAGGATGTTGAGGATGATCCTATGAGATAGTTATCTCCCTTAATTGATAGATTTACTGAGCAAGATTCACTTAATGTTTCTGGTGAGGAAAATGTAATTAGTACCGAGGAAAATATAGCTAGCGATGATGTGGAGATTCCCATTTTTCCTTTTTTGTTTATACAAGGATTGAGGAATCTGATAAAAAAGAAATGGAACTAGAGAGGTTGAGATGAGAAATTGCTCAATTAAAATATTAGTTGCAAGGAAATGATGAACAAATCAGCCAACAGAAGGAAGAAATAGAAGTGCACACTATAATTTTGGTGAAAAGAAATCAAGAAATTATGAATTTTAAAATGCAAATTGAGTAGAAAGACAAGACTATTGAACAATTGCAATTTCAAATACAACAATGGAATGAACAAAGTAAAAAGTATGTAAATGATTTGTCTATTAAAGATAGAAAAATTAAAATTTTAACAGATAATTTTATGCAAATGTTTACTACTTTTCAAGAAGAAAAAGATAAACAGAAATCTAAGCTCCAAGCTTCCATAAGCAAAATTTTTGAATTAGAAAAGCATTTATAGGAAGTTAATGTTAAGCCTACAATGGAGTCTAAAGAGGTGCAAACTAAACCAACAATAAGGGAATGGTTCCAAGTTCATATACCTCCATTTCTAAGGACACAGATGGAGAGATGTTACTTTATAAAGAAAGCAAGCATAGAGAATACAAGGTTGAAAAAGGAGTTAGTCTTGTTAAAAGAAAAATTTGATAGGGTGTACCGAGATAAACAAGATGCATGTCAAATTGGTGAGTTGCTATTAGCTGTGCAAAAGGCCATCTAGGCTATACTCCATGTTTTTAATTGAGAAACCCTTGAGATGGAAATTGTTAAGAATTTACAATAATTAGCCACATGATCCTGATGATAAGGAGTTTGTAAAAATATTTGTAGAATCAACTCCTGATCAACAAGATATGTTATGTGAATTCTTTGTTCACAATATTATTTTGAAGAAATATATAGATTTTTATGTTAATTTATTTGTTGGTGAAGTTCAATTAAGAGCATTTCTATCTACAATGCAAAATCAAATCCACTGGCAAGATAGAAGAAGGGAATATGCACAGAAAGAGTAGACTATTGGTCTCCAAATGCAATGTCCTCAGAGGAAGCCTTCTACTTTTAAAGCATAGTTCAAAAGTATTAAGATTAAAGAAACTATGGAGATTTAATATGATAATAACCTTTGACTATGTTTTGATCATTTTAGAGACTAGGGCCCAGAATTGAAAAGAAGAGCTTGGAACACTTGTGAAGAGAGATACACTCCTCTTCCCATACACTTGAAAAGAAGAGAGGTGATTTCATCTACAAACATTCAGTGGTCCTACAGAATCTGTAGAAGCTTTGGCAAAAATTCTTAAAGAACTTAGGACTAACTAGATTGGAATGAGATACAGACCTATGTTACTTCTTGTACCACCCTTGCAGTACATACTACTTTAGCACAAAACTTTGAACAATTTCAAGAATGGAAAGAAATGGTTAAACTCAATGAAGGTTTCCTGAGGAACCCTGAGGATCTGGATATAGAAGTAGATAATCTTTATGAACTCAATGTTAAATATGAATGATTCAACAAAAATAGGGGAAAATTAGGATAGGGGCCACAACAAAGAGTAGGAGGACCTACTTAAGCTTAAGAATGGGAGAAGTGATGAGGTAAAAATAACCTCATGAGAATACTAAGACAACTACCCTTCCTTGTTTCTCATAATTCATTTCCACACTGCCAATTATTCATCTTTAGGATTAGTAATTGCTTACTTTTTGTGAAAAAGTGTGTAATCTTTATTTCCTGAAATTGATTGAAATAAGTTGACCAATGCGAACATAGTGGTATAGTTTTTAGTATTGAACAGGTTAATATGCACGGTCGGTCAATCATACTCAGCCAAGAAGATTTGATGCAGACTTCAAAGTAGTTGAAGACAAGCGATGGAAGTCTAGGCACTGGAATTTGTGGAAGTGCATGGTGGATCGAGGCTTTGAAATGTTTTATGTTAATTTTATTCAAAGACTTTATGAAACACTCTAAGTTTTTTTAATGCTTTGTATTATGGACCTAAGCCCATTAGTTAAAATCTATCAAATACTTTTTCAGTGGTGATCTTCACCATCTGAATTATAGTATTTTGTTACCAACTTTTGTATAAATATGTAGTTGCCAGAGATAATGATATTAGATATTGTCATTATGTTACACTAAGTTCTTGAACTATTTTTTTGAGTTATACTTTTGATATGAATAAAAGAAGCTTTTCCCATCTCATTCTGAGTTATTAACATTGTGCAATGGAGTTAACTTAGATGGATTAATTTCAAGGATACAAAGTTTTATGTGATCTGGGTTAAGTGTAGTAGCACCTGAGAGCTGGCCACTCGAGGGACTGTAGAATAGAAAGATAAGTATTTCATTTTCAATTTCAATTCTGTTTTTATTCTATACATGATAAGTGTGAGTGAATTTTTTTTGTGTATGTTGAGCTCTATTAAGATAGTCCTCCAGGTTGTATTTTGAATTTATATTCCTTAGTTTTGTTAAAGTGAAGTTCCAGAGCATCCACTTTGGTCATTAGTTATAGTCTGTTAAGTTTGTTGTTCATTGACAATTGGTATTGGTTTTGATAAAAGGGTAAAACGGGTTTTACAGGGACCTGAAACCACAAAGTTTACAAAACAGAAGAGAGGACAAAAAAGTCCAACCACAAAAACCAGCTGCCCAAGAAAAGATCAGCAGCAACCATTCGCACAAAACCAAAAAGACTGAAACAGAGGAAAAGCAAAAACCCCAGACATTACTTCAGAGTCTTGAGGACAGACTCAGTCTCCTCCTCCAGCTTCTGCATATCAATGATGCCCTTTTTAAAAGTTTGAATCATACTAGAAGTAGGGGGGAACTTGCGCTTCAAGTTGGCTCTGGTTCTTTTGGAAATACCCGCATCTGTGTCCTGGATTTTGTCCTCTGTTTCCCCCAGATCCAACACCAGAGAACCCTACTGGGTTTTGTCAAGCTTCTCTCCCATAGCATTAATGATAATGGCGTTGTGTCTGGCCATTATGTTATTTTGCTAAGCTACGGTCTTGATAGTGTTCATAATATAATCAATTTTGGAATCAATGTCTCTGTTACTGTGACCATGGACCCCTCTATCCCCAACTTTCTTTTCAATCTCAGCAACTTTAGCAACCAGAACTTCAATTTTTCTTTGTAGGGCCAAGTTTTTGATTTTCAGCTCATTGATTTCAGTGAAAGTCCAGTCCAGGAGTTTGGAGTGGGACTCAGAGTTGGCTTTAGCAAGGTTCAGAAAATCCAAAGAGGGCTCATCA
>VDFB02280793.1:0-29049 GCA_007258455.2 Sequoia sempervirens | reverse complement strand
TGATATGAAATGGAACCCATTAATATTTGTGGAAGATTCATAGGTTATAGCATTGGCATCTTATTTCAGGAATGAACAACAAAGGGGTGAGATAATATAGGACTATATTGAAAGAGAAAAATCTATTTCTTTACATATCTGTAAAGAGGCAAAGGATCCCAGTGCAGTTGTAGAAGAATTGACAGATCTCTTGAAGAATATAGGTGTAGGAAAAAAAATGAAAAAATTAGAGAAAATGACTTTGTCAAGATGCAATAACTAGCTACAAGACTCATCCATAGTGCCTTCAATTTTGTATAAGAAAGATGGATAGAGTTAACTCCTAAACTGCGAAAGAAGGAACCACACTCCTTATACAACTTTGTAGCTGTGCTTGAAAGATCTCAAAGATATATAGAAACTACCAAAGATAGTGGACTCAAATGGTTATAACTTACCTTTCATCCACCCATGCTCCTTTATCTAGTACCACAATAGACAAGGGAAAGCATGCAAAATAAGAAGAGGCAAAAGATGTCAAATGGGAAAGGCTTTCATATTGTGGGGATTACTACTTGAGATGGATAAAAGGAGTGGATGTAGTTGCAAATTTCAAAGAGATCACTTTACAGTACAACCTCTACCATTGAATGAATGCCTAAGGACAACCAATTTCTCTAGTTGGAAGGAATGATGAGACTAATTAATAGATAGTTTTCTTTTTCTCAGTTCATACTTTTTACACATTCCAAGCTATTTATTTCATATACATTCCTAAACTTATATATATGTTATATCCTTCATGTAACCTAAACCATATTTTGATGTATGGAAATATGATTAATATGTTAGTATTTTCATGGATAAATGTGTGAATATGTATGATATTTAATATGAACCTATGTTTCATTCATGGTTATTAATGGTGTGTATATATTAGATGGAACTAACTATTTGTAGCCAATAACTCATAGCAACTAGAGCACTGAGCATGCAGCCAAAGGATCATGCGAAATGAGCAAGAGTCTAGATTGATGAATACATAATAGTTCCAAAATGAATGAAGGTGATCATTTGCAAGGCTAAATTGTGAGTCGCCAAGGAAATAAGTAAACACGATAGAGGAACAAGGGGTCAATACAATTATGCTCATGACATAACAATTGAATATGTCTCTATCAAAACCCTTTGAGAAAGAATATTTCTTCAACTTCCTTTTTATTGTTCTTTCAATTACATTTTAATTAGAAAAGACTCGTTCATCTAATATTCTTGAGGAGAGTGGAAATTGACATTTAGTTTTCTATTTTAATTTCAATTTTAAGTCATTACGAAAATAAATATCTTCTCATGTCTATATCTGATGATGGATGGTGAAGGATTAAATTTAGTTAGAATTTGAGTTGGATTATATTTCCATTTTTCATGCTTTATCGAGACAATTTTTAGTTTATAGTTATAATGAATATGGATTGTTGAATTGTAAATCTATTTGAGATTCCTATCATGTTATGAGCATTCAATTTTCAATGCAATAAAGATGTTTTCAGTCTAATATTATGATTAGTTGATCTAGTAGCTCATATTTGGTTTATTTTGTGGGTACAATAGCTTGAGCAAGGGCCACTCAAGGTACTGTCCACCCACTTCAATTTTCTTTGTTTGAGTAGATGTTTCATGTTGTGTTCATTTTGAATAGATTCATGATCATATGCGTTTTGTAACATTACTTTAAGTCAAGCTCTGAGGTAGTTAATTAGTTGAGTTGTGAGGATTCAATAGTTGTTAATATAGTTTATTTTGTGTGGTCAGGTTTTAGTAGTTAACTAGTAACAACTTTAAATTAAGAGTACCTATAGTGTAGGTGACAGATTAAGTTATTTACTCTGTTTTGCAAGTCTATTATTTTCTTTCCTTTTCAACATTTCCTATTTTATTTACATGTTTAAACTCCCTATATCCAACAATATAGGTTGTGTAGAGTCCCTAGGTGCACATACAATTTCAACATCATCACAAGCTTACGAAGCCCTGGTTGATAATTGAATGAAGTCATTGCAAGCGTTTAGTGAATTGTACAGTTTGAAATCTTCCCTCTAAATTGAATGTAAATCCATCAAACACCAAGTTGATTGAAAATTAAAAAGGCCTTACATGGGGTGTTTTCTATGTATTTCCTATTTTTTGTTGAGTTGCATATTTTCAATGTTTCCTTTGATGTCATGCCTTTCACCCACTTCTTGATATTCTGACCATTATTCCTTACAAAATATTATCAGTAGGGTATTAAACTTCTTCCTCCACCAATATCACTCCCATCACATCTATAATCCTTGATCCTTGGTCATTTTCACTAAAATGCATAAGTCATTTATTTTATAATGGTTCATCAAGTTTCCCCTTCCATATTCACCTCACTATCCCAATCTTTGATAAACCAATTTCCCAAGTAGTTTGGACTAGGAAATTAGACTATCCCTAACAAAGATACCTCATTTCATTCTAACCTGAGTTTCAGTTTATGACTTATTTTCATTATGTATTTATCAAAGTTGGGGTTACAAAATTCCCTTCACTTATAGATTCCTTACATATCTTCCTTGATTTCTTTTAGATTGTTTTTCTTTTCTTTGTGGAGTTTCCCTTCACCTTGGTACCTATCACAAGGTACTTTCAAACCTTGATCCTTGATATTCCTAAAATTTGAACATTTTTTGGGATTTCCCTTTAGAGTTCCTCAATTCCACATACCTCTACAATATTATTTCCTCTCTAATCCAACTCCTAACACCTAAACCAAAGGCATAAGGTATGAGTTTTCCTCGAATACTGACAATTAAAAAATCCTACCTTGTTTTTGACAACTTCTCGCCAACTCATTGGAATAGTTTCAAAAGGGCATTTAGTCACTAGAAAAGGTTCAAGTACACAAAAACTATACTAAAATTTGAAAAATATTTGATTTCATTACTTGAGGACTTTTCTAGTCAATTTTGGCATGATTTCAAGGTTATTTTCTATGGAGGAAGTAAATAAGTTGTTAAGGCTTGATCTAACGATTGGTTTGAACTTGCACCTAACCACAATCTTTCCAATGGTTTATTTTAAAACCTTAAATCATATAGGAAAAACTAAACACTAAAATAACCATGACAATATTATTGCAAGTGGCCAAGGTGATAAAGATCAAAAAATTTGAGTCATTTTCAAGTGATAATGATGATACAAGGTTAGATTGACCATTAATGCTTAGCAGTGACCTGTACAACTAATCTACATGATTTGATTCACCATCATGATGAATATTTTGTGTTGCAAGTGTATTTTTAAAAAATAAGGTAAATTTTAAAACAATGTGCTTGAGTTAATAAGAATTCTAGGGTTTTGGATCTTGATGCATTCATGTCATTTCATGTCAAATTTTTATAGAGTTTGCAACCCTCATTTGTCTCTTCACACTTGAATGTACCTAAAATCATTACATAAAGTGACAAATATTGGAATGATAAATATTTTTGGCCCATTTGAACTACCCTATGATTTTTGATGACACAATTTCAAGGAAAGCATTAATGAAAACTAGAAAAATGGTCTAAGTGTCCCTTTCAACACTCTTCTACCATATTTTCTAAGTACATTTAAACTTTTAGTGTCAAAGATGTATATATTTGTAAGTTTTCTTATTTGTAAGGGATGATTATTTTAGGATTTCCATTGCAGTAGTACAAAACTATGGAGGGTTTTGTAATGTGTCCACCATTAATGATACTCTCCCAATTATAGGGAGATAGCTACTCTAGCACATTCTTGTAACAATTATCTCCTTGGGTAGCCATTATTTTAGATGGATTTTAGGGTTTTGAGGTGCAATGGGCCCTCACCTTGTAAAATTTATTCTACCACACTTTCTTTTGAAGTTGTAATTGGGTGTTTGAAAATTTTGTTGCATCTAATCAATGACATATTTGTTATATGTGTTTTCATTTAACTATCATAGATTATCATTAATTGATTAAGAGAGGGGTCATTAAATATAAATATTTATCTACATAATATCCTTTTTCCCTAGTTAATTTCTATTTGAAATGGTTAAACACTAAGTTCTATTACCTAAAAAAGCACCAGTCACTAGAGATCTCAATCCTCCATACTCATAAGAATAGAAAATATTTTACTAATTTTATAAATAAAGAAATAGAAAATATGTATGTTGCCCATGATCCAATGAGATAATAGAGGATAAATTTTATGTGAAATTTAAATTATCATATGTTTAATGAATCATCCATAATATTGTATACCTTGTTGGGTGTAACATGCATTGAATAAGAAAATAGATTTTCTAGACTACAAATTGTTGTCATCTTACAAATATGATGCAAGGTATGGAATCAACTATAATAGGTTAGTACTAGTACTATCTTAATTTAGTGATAATTTTTAGTGGTTAAGGGCACAATTGGGTATAGTTCTTATGTAAATCACTAACTAATCACTCCAAACTTGATATATTAAACTAATTTGGTGACATGTAGGAATACCCTCCTAGATTGAAATTAATACCAAAGAGTAAGAGAGTCTTCCTACTCTCATAGTTAGCTTTCAACATTCTTAAATTTGTAGAGAATCCTATCTTTACATCCTTGATAAAAAAACCCCTAGCCTTGAGGGCGATGAAAAGCTATAGAATTTTGGACCTATTATTTTATAACTTAATACATGCCTAAAAATTTGCACATAAATCCTACATGATTAAATGATTCTTGAGAGTGAATTTCAACCCAAGATTACACTCGAACAAAAGTATTAAAATTATAAATCTCTAAAAATGCTCCAAAAATGTTAAATTATAATTTAAAGCCCTAAATAGCAAAATTTAGCCCTAAATTTTGGGTAACACTTTACATAATTCAATAGTGTATGTTACTAGAAATTAGACCTCTCGAAAATCTTCAATTTGGAAAAAAAAACTTCTTCAATTTGAAAAAATGACTTCTTCAATATTATATACCCTTTAACTAGAAAATATCTTTCCCACATAATTTTACTTAGGATTCCAACAACATCATACCACATATATCATATTCAGTATTATATACCCTTTGATGAAATTTTTCCCTTTCCCATATCCAGTTTTACTCAAGATTCCTATAACATCATCACACACATACTGTATTCAATAGTATATGCAATTTGACCATATTTTTTTCTTCCCTTCATGATTTATGATTCCCATAATGTCTCTTATGTTGAACCAATGAATTTGAGTTTGGATTTGGGATCCATTCTTAATGTGAGCATCTACAACTTAGTTTTGGTGGAAAATTTGATCCACACAAAGTTGACTGACCAAATCAAAGGGTTGTGCTTCTAAAGTGGAAATGGCTTTGTAGAGCTTCGAGGTGGTGGCCTTGTATAAATTATAGTAGTAGAAACATGCCAATTGACACCACTTAATGTGAAGGAATTAGAAATTACATGCAATGACATTAGTCCACTAGGATATCCATTTAATCCCATGCATAAGTGTTGTTCAAATTTTAAACACACTGGATATGAGCTAGTGTATCCTTGTGATTGAGCATTTATGTATTTAGAGAAGCTTAGTTTTCATGACCTTTGTTTAAGAATATTTCCACTCAATACAAAACCATATTTGAAAGTGGTGTAAAAGTACAACATCCAACAAAAGCTCCACTATGCAAGGAGTAATAACTAGGAAAGAAAAATGACATCATTGCTTAATCTAAATGCTCTAGCACTATATCAAGCCTTGTTGTAAGATTGCTCCAAGAGTAAAATGGCATATATTCTTGGTGGGGATTAAGATTAGGATAAAAGGGTCCTAAATTATTACACATAAAGAACCAAGCCTCTCTTTAACCAATTTTCCACCGTGTAGGAAAGTTCCCACATTTAATATAGGTCATTTGAATCATATTAAAATCACCACACATAACCCAAGTGGTGGTAGATATTGAATCTCTCAACAATACCATTCAAAACATAAACATTAATAACTTTGAAGGAAAAATTACAAATATTACAAAGAGCCCACAATGGTTAGTTTGTGGGGTCACATCCTTCATTAACTAAATGTTGATGCCATGTAGGAGAGAGAAATGTGACAATGCCACCCTAACGTACTTCATGGTTGCTACACAAAAAATAACAAGGTCTTTTGACAAAAAAATCTATGAAAAGTAAGAAATAAAAAATATTAACCTCTTATAAACAAAGAATGTCAAGACATGAAAATAATAATTGTCCATCTCATGTAGAATTCTGAAATTTAAAAATTTCATACAAGAAGCCTATCGACTAATAAAGAACAAAAAACAAGGAATTAAATTATTGAATATTAATTGGTACTTCATGCAATGAATTGAAAACATTGAATAAATAGAATTTCATACCAATATCAAGTTGAATCACATAGTGTTTGACTTTTCCAACCATTACGAGACTCAACACATACAACCAAATTCTTAAAACTTAGGGGTATCAACTACACCACTAGAAGTGCAAAGGGGATAAGGGTAGATATAGTGATACAAGGTTGGTTTCATTGGTGTGGGAATCCTAAATAACTGACCTTAAAATCTACCCTTAAATCCTACACAACTAAATGATTCTTGAGAGTGAATTTCAATCCAAGATCAAACTTGGAAACTAAATTATTAAACTTATAAAATTTTAAAAATCTCCAAAAATATGAAATTATAATTTTAAAGCTCTAAATAGTTGAATTTCGCCCCAAAATCTGATCAACACATAAAATAATTGAATAATCTAGAAGTCTCCCGATTCTTCAATTTAGAAAAAATGTGATTTATCTTTGACCACATTTTTTTCTTGCCCACATGTATTGACTTAAGTCGTTTCTTACCTACAAACACCGTCATCCACACGTATAGCATTCAATGATATACGTACTTGATCACATATTTATCGGATGAGTTCTCGCTCGTTCCCATTCGAGCCAAATTTCACTGAATGTTCTTACACTAAATACCCATTTGAGCACAACTTCATTGAAAGCTTTCTGTCTCACATACACACTGAGAGCACCAATTCAGTGAATGCTTTATTGGTACTAGTTTGTCATGGATTCAATCACTGTTGCATCCTCATCATACTCTATACCTGTAGGAGTTCTCCTTGTGATACTTATCATTTTCCTGAAGAAGAAGAGTAAGAGGAGTTTGTCCTTACCATTACCACCAAGTCCTCCTGGATGGCCGATCATTGGAAACATGTTTCAGCTTGGGGACAAGCCGTGGATATCTCTTTTCCTCCTTGCACAGAAATATGGACCTCTCATGATCATGAATTTTGGAATGCAGAGAACATTGGTTGTGTCATCTGAATCCATGGCAAGAGAAGTACTAAAGAATAATGACCAGAGCTTCGCAAGCAGGACAATCAATTCAGTTATAAGCGCACTTTCCTACAAAGGCACAACTCTATTATGGAGTCCTTATGGCGCTCATTATCGCTTGCTTAGAAAGATCTCCAACACTGAGATTTTTAGTGTCAAAAGGCTCGAGGCTTTGCGACAATTGAGAAGAGAAGAAATATTTCGCACTGTTGATGAAATCATGGAGGATTGTAAACAGGGGAATAGTTCGAAGATTGGCGAAAGAGCGTTTATGACTTCTCTTAGCATTATGGGTAAGATTATTTGCGGCAAAAGTTTGTTGGAGTCAGGCTCTGCACAAGGTACAGAGTTTAAAAGCCTGGTACGAGAAGTCCTCGAGTTGGCAGGGGTTCCAAACATATCCGACTCTTTCCCTTTTCTGGGCAGGTTTGATGTTCAGGGGCTGACTAGGAAAGCTAACAGTTTGGCCAAGCGTTTTGATGACATGTTTAACAGAGTCATTAAGGAGCGACAAGCACAGAGGGCTGATAGCGGCAAGGAAGAAAAGGATTTTCTGGATATAATGTTGAACTTGATAGATGATGGTGCACAACTTACACTGGACAGCATGAAAGGAATCTTCATGGTAAGCTGCATAGCAATGATTTAGACTAATTCTTTTCGACTTTCCCACTTATCCAAAACAATATTTCTAATTTCTAAATCGTTATGGGTATCTGTAAACCATATAAAATCTGGCTTGTTTCATATAGACTAATTGTTTTCAACTTTCCCACTCATATCTAGGAGTTTAGGACAGTAGGCATCATCCTCATTTCTATCCAGAAGATGACTGGAAAAGGGGTGGATCGTTCTACATATCTCTTCATTTGTGGAACTGCCCACAAAAGTTTCTTCATGCACCATGATTTTTCACGTCTTATACATGGTTTTTTATGTTCCAGTTTCGTTAGTTTCTGCTGTAGTCTTTGTAAACATCTTTTCAAAGCTGTACTTAATAAAGACTTCAAATGTTTTCGTTTGAAAGGCTGCAGAAAACCCGTCTTGACCTTAGCTATCTAATATATATATATATTATTTATTTGCATATTATATTATATTATTTATTATATAATTAGTCAAAGTTAATAAGCTATTGAGGTATGTGGAATCATAGAGATATATCTTTTAAGTTTTAAAACTAAGCTCCCAAATAAATTAGGATTGATAATATGTTTGTTTCTAAGATGTTTAGAGTCAAGAAACTTAACAAGTGGGTGCATGCCATGTGTTGATATCAAACTTAACCCTATGAAAATTGTCCTCTTTGGAATAATTTAGATACACAACCTTAGGATTTTAGAACTAGCTTATAATTATGCAATGTTTTATAGGACTCTTGCATCCATTAAGCCCACGAACCTAAGGCCATTAATTTTTTATACCTACACACTTGATTGTATAAAATGATTTCACATCCATAAACATCATTAAAGTATGTCAAACATGCTTGAGATCTCATGACTAGAAAATCAAATATGCGCTAAGAAAACAAGGGTTTGTTGCCATATAACAGTAAGTGAAATTCCAGAGCACCAACATTGATACTTCCAGCTTACTTTTACTAAGAAGTTGAGGCAACCATATGGTCAGTTTGTAAGAGCTTATCTTTTTATATATAGAGGATTGTAAATCATTTCTTCCAAAACATTTTTCTACTATATTCTTACTAACAATTTTAAAATAATATATGGATAAAATCATATTCTTATTTCCTATTTCTTCATCCACCTTAGTTGTCTTAACGCGATACCCATCACTAGTTGGAGAATTGTATTACTATTAATAACACTTCACAAATTCTTGTTTTGGCAGGACATGATAACTGCAGGGATCGACACAACGTCAGCAACAATTGAATGGACAATTACAGAGCTTTTGAGAAAACCAACACTAATGATAAAAGTCCAAGCAGAGCTAGATGGTGTTGTGGGTGTGGAGAGAAGAATGGAGGAGATAGACATAGAAAATCTTCCATATCTCCGAGCAACTGTCAAAGAAGCATTTAGATTACACCCTCCAATCCCAACTATGATTAGAAAAGCAGATGTGTCTTGTGAGATTAATGGGTTTCTTATTCCAAAGAATACCAATGTGCTTGTGAATGTGTGGGCCATGGGGAGAGACCCAAGTGTGTGGAAAGATCCCTCAAGTTTTAATCCAGATCGATTTCTGGAATCCAATATTGACTTTAAAGGCCATGATTTTGAATTGATACCTTTTGGAGCGGGAAGAAGGATATGCATTGGGCTTCCACTGGCACAGAAACAGGTTCATTTGGTGGTGGGATCATTGCTGCAAGCCTTCAATTGGTCAATTCCTATGGATGACAAGGAAGGTATTGATATGTCTGAGAGATTTGGCATAACTATACAAAAAGCTATGCCACTTACAGCTATTCCAACCATAAGAGATGGCATCAAGTTTTAGTGTTCAAGTTGGTTTTAATATGTTTTTTAGTATGAAAAATAAGTAAGGTCAATAGTTTGGTCAGTTTCTATTGTTGGTATGGTAATTGTGGTTATAGGATTTAGTATTGCAATATATTTATACTATATATTGTCAATAATTAGTCCACATGTAGATCTACAAATGATCAAATGTTTGTCGAGATGGACCCCTATATGAACACATGAGAGCTTTTGAATAACATATAAAAGCCATAAATATATTTATTAACAAGTGAAATACATACTTTTTTGGTTCAATAAAATATTGTTACTATATATTATTGGGACAATTTTGTATGAATTTTGTAACTAATTGAGCTATAACTCGAGGTTTTTTTCCTAGTTCCTTCTTACTGGTATGGTCTCTCGAAACATAATTTTGTATTATTTAGTTATATAGTTATATATATATATAATATTATAGTGGCTTGCCACTTTTGCTTAAAAAGAAAAAACTATTTTATAAAAATACTCTAGTTATAAAATAAGATGCTCATGTAAATGTGTATTGTTGTATCATAGAAAAATGTTATTTTTATGTATACAAAAATTGTGTAGCAACGCATACATATTGGAGTACATATTATATGGTTGTCTTATCACATATATAAAAGATGAGCACAATAAATAATATTTGTTTTATCATGAAATGAGAGAGACTTTCAAAAAGTTAAATGATCATTCAAAGTTGAATATAAGTTGTATTTTCAATAATAATGTTTTGTTTTTATAATGACACATAATCTTTTTGTTGTTCAACTATTAGGTCATTTGTGTTAGATATAAAGGTACAAGATAACAAAATTTATAGTTAGAAAATGGTATGGAGATCATTTAAGTTGCATATAAGCTATATTTTAAATAGAAATATGATATTGTTCTAACAACAAATGATATCATTTTTTTCAACTACTAGGGATTCTATGGTGGGATTTAAAAAATATGTTTTAAGAAAAAATCTCATTAGACATCTTGATGTGGCATGTTGCATTATGAGTCACACCTCCAAACCTTATTTTTAGATAGATAAATGGTCATTTCTCATTTCTAAAAAAATGGAGGTCCTATGAAAGTCCATGTAACTGCTACATGTTGGAAAAGTTATCATCAACTATATTAGTAAATATATCTTCAACTATGCAAACATCATGCTATCAAAATAACACTAGTAAGAGGAGTTTTCAGCTCTAATCAACTTTAGAGTCTACTCAAGATATTTATATTATAAATAAGAAAAGGATCTTTCCTGTCAATTTATGAGTTTCTATGTCCACTATCCTCTTTAGCCTCATCAATTTCCATAATTGTTGTTTGAGCATTGGACCTCACTTCTTCCTCATCCTATTGTGGAAGTGGTGGAGGTACGTTTGTCCTGCGAGCCTGGCTACAATGGAAATCATCATTGAAGACCCCTTGGAACTCGTTCAACACCCTTAGAAAGGAATCTACTTCCTTTTGATTGCAATAGTGAGCATGACTGCATCTTACTTCTTCCCTAAACACCATGACATCTCCATCTCTGAAGAGTCTCTCAAATTTCTCCAATGAGAGCTCCATGTGTAGGATTACCTGCATGACAACATTTCTATCTATGAGTCTTTTTAAAGACTCAGTGAGTGCCCTCTTACATCCTTGAATTTTTTTTGTGTTTCTTACCTTTCAAATGCACCATAGAATTTCAGAAGACTACTTTTCATTTTACCTCTAGATCTTGGGTATCCCAGTGGCCAACTCTAACATGGTATCAGAGCAGGTTGGGTTTCATTGTATAGTCATTTTATGAGACATCTTGAAAAGTTCAATATGCTTTTCTCTTGAATCATATGATGACCTGAAGAAGTAAAAAAATCGAAAGAAATACTATATATATATATATTTTTTATGTGGATTTGTATTCTAGACTCTTTTGGGAGCATGTTTGTGCAAATCTAAGTTGCTGGATGGGTGATCATTAGAAAAATTACCATTACCATTAACACCAAGTCCTCTTGGATGGCTGGTCATTAGAAACATGTTTCAGCTTGGGGATAAGCCGTGGATATCTATTTTCCTCCTTGCACAAAAATATGAACCTCTCATGATCATGAATTTTGGAATGCAGAGAACATTGGTTGTGTCATCTGAATCCATTGCAAGAGAAGTACTAAAGAACAATGACCAGAGCTTCACAAGCAAGACAATGAATTCAGTTATAAGCGCACTTTCCTACAAAGGCACAACTCTATTATGGAGTCCTTATGGCGTTCATTATCACTTGCTTAGAAAGATCTCCAACACTGAGATTTTTAGTGTCATAAGGCTCGAGGCTTTCCGTCAATTGAGGAGAGAGGAAATATTTCGCACTGTTGATGAAATCATGGAGGATTGTAAATAGGGGAATAGTATGAAGATTGGCGAAAGAGTGTTTATGGTTTCTCTTGGCATTATAGGTAAGATTATTTGTGGAAAAAGTTTGTTGGAGTCAGGCTCTACACAAGGTACAGAGTTTAAAAGCCTGGTACGAGAAGTCCATGAGTTGGCAGGGGTTCCAAACATATCTGACTCTTTCCCTTTTCTGGGTAGGTTTGATGTTAGGGGATGACTAGGAAAGCTAACAGTTTGGACCTTAGGATTTTAGAACTAACTTACAATTATGCAATGTTTTATAGGACTCTTGCATCCATTAAGCCCACAAATCTAAGGCCATTAAATTCTTAGACCTACACACTTGATTGTATAAAAAGATTTCACATCCTTAAACATCATTAAAGTATGTCAAACATGCTTGAGATCTCATGACTAGAAAATCAAATATGCGCTAAGAAAACAAGGGTTTGTTGCCATATAATAGTAAGTGGAATTCCAGAGCACCAACATTGATACTTCCAACTTACTTTTACTAAGAAGCTGAGGCAACCATATGGTCAGTTTGTAAGAGCTTATCTTTTTATACATAGAGTATTGTAAATCATTTCTTTCAAAACATTTTTCTACTATATTCTTACTAACAATTTGAAAATAATATATGGATAAAATCAGATTCTTATTTCCTATTTCTTCATCCACCTTAGTTGTCTTAATGCGATCCCCATCACTAGTTGGAGCATTGTATTAAGTGGGCATGTGCAGGATCATGGTATGCCAAACAGGCCCTTAAGTGGCAAAAAATTCAGAAAAATCAGTATTAGGCAACTTGACGTAAATATTTGAATAAGTTATCTATATTATTTCAAAAATATGTAAGAATAAATTTGTATAAAATTGAATGTAGTTTCTAAAATACTAGGTTTATTTAAAAATAAATAAAATCTATTTGGTGAAAATTTGAAATTTCAATGCAGGTACTTAAATTCAGGGAAAAATAAGAAGTAAGTGTCTGCGACCACCTAACCATAATAAAATGATAATATTTTTTTTAAGATTTTATATATAAGTAGAGGACTCATGTCCGGATGTGATGCATATTTTTTGTAATTTTTTCCAAGTAAATAATTAATTTTGAATTTTTTATTACAACTTTTAGAAAATATAAAAACTCGTCTGTCTGACCACCTTAACTTGGTCAAAAATTCATGAAATTTAATTTTCTTTTTTTAATCATATATTATGTAAAGCATAGAATGTGACGCATGTTTTGGATTCAAAAAATATGGTACCGTTTGAAAGTTATAGATGTTTTCAATCAGCCTATCGATCAGGACTTTAATCGTAATTCTAATAGAAAATGAATAATAATTATTTATTAAATTCAAATTAAATCATAATTTATATTTTTGGAAAGCTGAGAATCTCCTCTAAAACCCTTTTCGTTTCATTAATTTTGGGTGAAAAAAAAGTCGACCACATACCCTACAAATATTGCCACTTTTTGGCATACCATGATCCACACATACCTTACTACTAATAACAGACCAAATTATTGTTTTGGTAGGACATGATAATTGTAGGGATTGACACAACATCAACAACAATTGAATGGACAATGACAAAGCTTTTGAGAAAACCAGCACTAATGAGAAATTTCCAAGAAGGGCTAAATGATGTTGTGAGTGTGGAGAGAAGAATGGAGGAGGCAGACATGGAAAATCTTCCATATCTCCAAGCAACTGTCAAAGAAGCCTTTCGATTACACCCTCCAATCCTAATGATGATTAGAAAAGCAGATGTGTCTTGTGAGATTAATTGGTTTCTTATTCCAAAGAATACCCATGTGCTTGTGAATGTGTGGGCCATAGGGAGAGACCCAAGTGTGTGGAAAGATCCCTTAAGTTTTAATCCAAATCGATTTCTGGAATTTAATATTGACTTTAAAGGCCATGATTTTGAATTGATACCTTTTGGAGCGGGGAGAAGGATATGCATTGGACTTCCACTGGCATAGAAATAGGTTCATTTGGTGGTGGGATCATTGTTGCAAGCCTTCAATTGGTCAATTCCTATGGACAACAAGGAAGGTATTGATATGCTTGAGAGATTTGGCATAACTATACAAAAAGTTGTGCCACTCACAACTATTCCAACCATAAGAGATGGAATCAAGTTTTAGTATTCAAGTTGGTTGTAATATTTTTCTTAGTATGAAAAATCAGTAAGGTCAATAGTTTGGTTAGTTTCTATTGTTGGTATGGTAATTATGGTTATAGGATTTAGTATTGCAATATATTTATACTATATATTGTCAATAATTAGTCCACATGTAGATCTACAAATGATCAAATGTTTCTCGAGATGGACCCCTATATGAACACATTAGAGCTTTTGAATATCATATAAAAAGCATAAATATATTTATTCACAAAGGAAATACATACATTTTTGATTTAATAAAATATGTATACTATATATTATTGGGACAATTTTGTATGAATTTTGTAACTAATTGAGCTATAACTAGAGGTTTTCTTCTTTGTTCTTTCTTGTCGGTATGCTGGCTCGAAATATTTTTTTGTATTATTTACTTATATATATATTATAGTGGCTTGCCACTTTTTCTTAAAAAAAATAAAGTATTTTATAAAAATGCTCCTGTTATAAAATAAGATGCTCATGTAAATGTGTATTGTTGTATCATAGAAAAATGTTATTTTTATGTATACAAAAATTGTGTAGCAACACATTCATATTGGAGTACATATTATATGGTTGTCTTATCACATATATAAAAGATGAGCACAATAAATAATATGTGTTTTACCATGAAATGAGAGAGACTTTCAAAAAGTTAAATGATCATTTAAAGTTGAATATAAGTTGTATTTTCAATAATAATGTGTTGTTTTTATAATGATACATATTTTTTTGTGTTCAACTATTAGGTTGAATTTGTGTTAGATATAAAAGTTCAAGATAACAAAATTTATTGTTAGAAAATGGTATGGAGATCATTTAAGTTGCATATAAGCTATATTTTAAATAGAAATATGATATTGTTCTGATAACAAATGATATCATTTTTTTCAACTACTAGGGATTCTATGGTGGGATTTAAAAAATATGTTTTAAGAAAAATTCTCATTAGACATGTTGATGTGGCATGTTGCATTATGAGTCACACCTCCAAACCTTATTTTTCAGATAGATAAATGGTCATTTCTCATTTCTAAAAAAATGGAGGTCCTATGAAATTCCATGTAACTACTACAAGTTGGAAAAGTTAGACAAGATGAATATTATCTTACATATAAGAGATAATTCAAGGGAATTCTTTATGAAATAGGAAAGAAAAAAAAAAAATTCAAGTGCCATCATTAATCTTGAAGGAATTATTAATTAGGGATTTATCTTAATAATTTAGTTCAATTTGTCCAAATATCATTCTGGTAGTATCTTCATACTATTGGTATGAATAAATATCCTTTATGTAGTTAATTAACTCACTAGGGGCTTAGGGGACATATTCACATGTGTTAAGTTTACTTAGGTCCTAAGATTATCTGTAGAAGACTTAGTTGTCATGTCAAAATTTTATCTTTTCCTAGGTAGCAATGATAAGTTGTCTCATATCATAAGATTAATAAACTTGCAATAATATTATGGTATCTTATTTCCCACATTGGCTATATAATGAGGTGGTCCAATCTTGAGCATTGCATATTGATCTCATTGTGCTTTCCATTTTTCCTCTAGATCTTGGGTATCTCTGTGGCCAACTCTTACATGGTTTCAAAGTGGGTTGGGTTTCATTGTATATTAATTTTTTGAGAGATCTTGAAAATTTGAGTATGCTTTTCTCTTGCATTGTATGATGACCTAAAGAATTAGAAATTTTTTAAAGAAATACCATATTTTATTTTTTCTATGTGGATTTGTAGTGTAGGTTCATTTTGGAGCATGTTTGTGCAAAACAGTATCCATAACTGTTGTTCGAGCATTGGACCTCACTTCTTCCTTATCCTTTTGTGCAAGTGGTGGAGGTACATTTGGCTTGTGAGCCAGGATGCAATAGTGAGCATGATTAAAGAACCCTTGGTACTCGTTCAACACCCTTATAAAGGTATCTACTTCTTGTTGATTGCAATGTTGAGCATGACCACATCTTACTTCTTCCGTGAACACCATGACAACTCCTTCCTTGAAGAGTCTCAAATTTCTTGAGTGGGAGCTCCATGTGTAGGACAATCTACATGACAACATTTCCAGCACTGAGTCTTCTTGAAGACTCAGTGATTGCCCTCTTACATCCTTGAAATTTTTCTGCTTCTTTTGCCTTCCAAATGTAGCATAAGATTTCAAATTGTAGATCTCATTTTGAGATATTGTTGTAATTTTCCATCTTTGATCCATCTTGGCATTGTAAAATTACTAAATATAAAGTGTCAAATCATATATTGCTATGGGGTGTTCTTGATTGAGTGATTTTTTTGTAATAGATATAGTAGGATCAAAATATTACATAGTAGATTGTCCAGATATCATCAGCTATATCAACAACTATATCATCAACTATGCACACAACATGCCATCAAAATAACACTAGTAAGAGGAGTTTTCAGCTCTGATCAACTTTAGACTCTAGTTGAGATATTTATATTATAAATACAAAAAGGATCTTGTCTATCAGTTCAAGAGTTGTTGTGTCCATTATCCTTTTCAGTCTCATCAGTATCCATAGTTATTGTTTGAGCATTGTACCTCACTTCTTCCTCATCCTGCTATGCAAGTGGTGGAGGTACATTTGGCCTACAAGCTTGGTTGCAATGGGGAGCGTGATTGAAGAGCCCTTGGAACTCCTTCAACACCCTTATAAAGGCATCTGCTTCTTGATGATTGCAATGGTGAGCATGACCACATCTTACTTATTCCCTGAACACTATGACAAATCCTTCCTTGAAGAGTCTCTCAAATTTCTCCAGTGAGAGCTCCATGTGTATGATAACTTGCATGGCATGATTTCCAACTATGATTCTTCTTTAAGAATCAGTGAGTTCCCTCTTACATCCTTAAATTATTTTTATGTTTCTTTCCTTCTAAATGAACCATAAAATTTGACTACATTCATAATTTTTTTCAAAAATTCATAACTCTTGATCTAGAATTCAATCTTTTGCAAACAAGATATTGTTGGAAATTTGGTTTTGGGAAGGCTTCATTTTTAGGCTAAATATAATTGAGAAAGTGTAATTTCAGATTGAAGATCTCATTTTGAGATATTGTTGTAATTTTCCATCTTTGATACAGTTCCTAGTCACCACTCCTAGAGAGGGAGAATGATTTTTCCTATTGTGCCCATGAATCTGAATGTAAGGAGGGTTGTCCAGGTCCTCCTATTCCCCAAAATCCTCAGTTTCAGGTATCACTTCCAAACCATCAACCTTTGACACATCCTCATGCACTTGAGTCACCCCCGAGGGTGGAGATCTAGCCTCAACATACCCAAATACCTTATCATCCTTAATAGCCTCCAACTAAGTTGCTTCCAAAGATTCCACCAAATCACTAACAAGGGAAGACTTATCCTCTTCACCTTGCCCAACCACCTTATTCGCTTCTTCCAAAATCACCTGGCCTTCCAATACATCAGCCTTGCCCTCCAAAGCTAGGTCCTCTTCAACAACCTCCACATTATTAGACATGTCCAAAACCTCTTTCTTCATAGGATCCACATCTTGTTTCGGGTTTTTCTCCTTTTCTCTCCACTTCTTAGTAAACTGTTTCAGCACCTAGAGAGAACACTTTTTGGCCCAGTGGAAACCTTTTTTACAATGGAATCAGGCAAAGGGATTCAATTTGAATTCAACCACTTGCTCCCACACCACAATTTAGAGTTAATTTTTATCATAGTCAGAAAATTAGCTGATTGCTCCACACTTACACAAAATATTGCATAAACCAACCTCTTCCTAGAGGTTGTCATTTTTTCAATAGAAATAAAATAGCCAAAAGTGCTTGTTATGCCTTTGAACACTTCTGTTGTGCATTTTTTACACACACAACCCACTAAAGGCAGGGACCCCCTCTTTTCACTCTTGATGGGTCATTTTCACTCCTGTCTTACTTTACAAACCCCTATTTCCAAGCCTAAATTGGTCATGTGCCTTCAAATGATCAAATTTACCCTTGAGCAGATTCACCTACCTAATTTGTATGCTAGGTCTTTTGCTTTCAGGAAAATTCCCTTGCGAGTTTCCCTTCATCCATTGCCCTGATGTCCTCCAAGCATCACAAACCCACAACTACTGGTCACCTCGTGTAGGTTGCCACTTCTATTTTTCCACTTTTGCAATGGCTAATGCCCAAATTTTTCCCGCATGGTGGGATCTGCACTTACTTTCTTTTTCTGAACCTTGACCAAGCATCCAAACGAGTGTGTGTTTCTACATCTCACCTAACCCGATTTAAGCATCCCAAGAAATCAATGCATGCCATTAATGGAAATTGGTGTATAAATGTTACTCCATTCCTTTCATTTTACCTGAGGCATTCAAATCTGAGGGAGAAACAAAGTCCTCCTTCCTTTTCTAGTTTTTTCCATGCTCTTGCTGACTTGATCCATTCTCACATGCTTCACGTTTTCCATCATTTTTTGACTTTGTGGAGAGGTTTTCTATGGATTTGGGATGTTTTCATGATGCCTAAGTGAACTGCCAAGGTTTTGTTAAGTTTAAGGAAGTTGCAGAAATTTCATTGCAGGCCACCATCCCTCTCTGGCCATTTGGGAACTTTCCTTGCGGGGTGTCATCCCTCTATGGTTGTTTCATAACTTTCCTTGTAGGCCATCGTGTTTGGGTCGTTATGTGCTCATTGTCATTTTCACAAGGGCAGCGACCCTTCGGCTTCCTCCTTCCAAATCTTCACATTTCTGGAATCGGTGCAAAATTCAAGTTTTCATCATGTAGGGACCATCAAATGAATGCCAACCAACTTTTTCTTGCATGGTGGGATTTGTACTTAGTTTCTCTATTTGAGCCTTGACCAAGCATCCAAACGAGTGTGGGTTTCCACATCTTACCTAACGCGGGTTCACCATACTAGGAAATCAATGCATACCATTAATGGAAATTGGCTTATAAATGTTGCTCCATGCCCTTCATTTTACCTGGGGCATTCAAATTTGAGGGAGAAACAAAGTCCCCCCTTCCTTTTTTGGTTTTTGCCTTGCTCCTGCTGACTTGGTCCCTTCTCACATGCTTTGCATTTTCCATCATTTTTTGACTTTTGGGAGAGGTTTCCTATGGATTTGGGATGTTTTCATGATGCCTAAGTGAATTGCCAAGGTTTTGTTAAGTTTTAGGAAGTTGCAAAAATTTCATTGTGGGTTGTCGTCCCTCTATGCCCATTTGGGAACTTTCCTTGTAGGTTGTCTTCCCTCTATGGTTGTTTCAAAACTTTCCTTGTGGGCCATCGTGTGTGGGTCACCATGTGCTCATCGTCATTTTCAAAAGGGTGGCAACCCTCTAGCTTCCCCCTTCCAAATCTCTGCATTTCAAGAATGGGTGCAAACTTAAAGTTTTCATCATGTAGGCACCATCATATGAATTTCCTCACATCCTTAAAGGGGTTTGCATCAAATTTTCCATCTGTTTAGAAATTGCATAAATTTCCTTATGGGTTGCCATCCCTCTGTGGCCATTTGGGAACTTTCCTTGTAGGCCGCCATACCTCTGTGGTCATTTGGGAACTTTCCTTGCGGGCTATTGTACCTCCATCACCATTTTGGAACTTTCCTTGTGGCTCGTCATCCCTCTGTGGCCATTTAGGAACTTTCTTTGTGGGTTGCTATCCCTCTGTGGTTGTTTGTGAACTTTCCTTGTGGATCGCCATCCCTCCGTGGTCGTTTTAGAATTTTTTTTGTAGGCTGTTGTGTGTGGGTTGTCGTGTGCTCATTGTTGGTTTTAAAAGGGCGATGACCCTCTAGCTTCCCCCTTCCAAATCTCTACATTTCTAGAATGGGTACAAAAATTCAAGTTTTCATCATCTAGGAACCATCAAATGAATGTCTTCACATGCTTAAATAGGTTTGCATCAAATTTTCTGTGTTTGGACATTGAATTTTTTTTTTTGCGGGCCACTGTCCCTCTGTGGCCATTTGGAAACTTTCCTTGTAGGCCGCTATCCCTTCATGGCCATTTGGGAACTTTCCTTGTGGGCCATTGTCCCTCCGTGGTCATTTGGGAACTTTCCTTGTGGGCCACCATCCCTCTGTCACCATTTTACAACTTTCCTTGTGGGTCACCATCCATCTGTTGCCGTCCATGGGAACTTTCCTTATGGCCCACCATCCCTCCGTTGTCATTTGTGGGAACTTTCCTTGTGGGGCACCCTCCCTCCGTCGTCATCCACCGTTCATCATCCATCCATCCACTACTGAATTTGACTCCATTTTCTGAAAAACATTCATCGGTCTTTCGACAAACATTTGTAGGACTACTGATGAACTAACAAAATAATTTTCATCAAAAATTTTTCCTCAAAATTTTGATGAAGAATTAAACATCGAAATAACGGACTAGATTCTTCGGTCGTTGACATCATAAAATGGCTCTATTGTTTGTTAGAATATCGATGACAACTTTGTGTATCCACCAATGAATTATAACCAAATCGCAATTGCAATGCCTCTTCCAAAGCATCGAAACAACACCAAAATTTTGTCACCATTTTGATGAAATGGAAAAGTAGTTATGACAAAGCCTTTGTCATAGCTATAGTAACTTCATTAGACCTTTTTGGTGATTCGCCGGTTGCCTTCATTGAAATTGCAATGAAACAATGAATTTTTTTTTTTAAATATTCGTTGAAATGTACCATCATGGAGACTCTTGGTAATGACCACCAAAGACAACCCATGGGTGAGAGATCAATCATCAACATAAGATAGAAAACTCACTCTAATAGTCCATGTCTTGCCGATGACTTCCATCGGCAAGAAAAATCCAATGTCACACCGATCTAACCTCTTCATGAGTTTTAAATAGACCTACACTATGTCATCATGAAGACTCTTGGCGATGACCCCCGAAGCCAACCCATTGATGAGAGATCAATCATCAACATAGGATAGAAAACTCACTCCAATAGTCCATGTCTGGTCGATGACTTCTGTCAGCAAGACAAATCCAATGTCACACCGATCTGACCTCTTCAGGAGTTTTGAACATTGCTGGTTATCAACAAGACATTTTGAGAGTCTTGCTGATTTAACAAGTGTCTAAGAGAAAGTAAAAAAATGGAACCTATTAACTTTCTTAATTTGGGGTTCTTTAAATCATAAAATAGATACCATCTTCTTATGTAATGTACTTATATTTAGATTTGAATTTGAGACCAATTGTCATTGCACATTCCATTTTACTCTCATAAAGTATTCTATAAGCAATATATTGATAATTCTAAATGATTTATGGTGTTGTGCAACTCTACCTATTATCACAGTTTTTTTGTTCCCCCCTAGAGAATCTTGCAAAGACAAGTTTACAATACCAAGTCAAATAATATGAAAAATACTTTCTTCCATACAAATTAAATGATTATTCTCACAATGGCAATTGTTTAATCATAACAACAATTCCATGAAAGCTTATCCATGCTTCATAAGAGATGATTGATCATACATACAGACTGCAAGATACATAGAAAAAAAATTACACTTGAGAACAACCAAGGGCTAACAAGGGAAGGAGTTAAGAAACATCTGGATTGAAGAGAAAATGTGTAGGGAAAATGTTGAGTAGTGTCAAGAAAACAAAGCTTGTAGAAAATATTCTTAACATCATCAAGCTCTTGAACAACTTAAAAAATTTAAAATACTAACACATACATGAGACATGTAATGAACTTCCAATATCTACTATCTTTTTCATTAATGGAGAGGTAGGTAAAGGAGAAATAATTGTAATTGTAACACTATTCATAGTCCAGTAAATTGTGTTCATAATTTGTGTTCAATGGACCTTAGTTTTATCATTATACTGCCCATCTAATACCATATTTTAATCCAAGGTTCAACTGTCTCAGATCTAAAGAAGCACCTTCAATTAACCATTTAAAGTACTATAGAATAAGGTAAAACTTTTACTTGAGAAAGAGTGGGTACACTTGTAGGATTAAAATTCTCGCAATCATTAGGATTTATTGGCACACAAACACAACCTACAACATATGAAGTAATGGATGACTACAAGTTAGTGAAATGGTCCTTAATATGTGACTGGTTTGCAAATTGATTGGTAGAAAATAAGGTTACAAACATATCTACATAAAAAATTATGAGGACAAACTAATGTAATCATCAAAATAGATGAAAAGTGCAAAGGAAAGAGCCGAGCTACATCTCTAGAGCCCTAAAAAAGTACATGAAAGAAACATAAAAAAGAACAAACCAATTTTTGGATGAATACAAAATGGTTCCTTCATCAAGTCATTCATATGCTTTCACACCTGACGGGATATTAAGAATATTTTAGTCTTCCTCTGTGAAATTAACTACTTACAGAAAAAACCCAGAAACCAATATTATATCCTTCCATGTCTAGCTGAGGGTAGGTATAAGAGAAAACAATTTCCTTAATGCAATGCTGAAAAATATCAATGTGTGTGTAGATTTGTATTACTCAAAATACCATTTCACTGCCTAAGGAAAAATACCAAAGTGATGTTTTAAATTTCAATCTTCACATAGGATCCCTTATTGCTACACATGCATATACAAGCATTATTTATCTCTAAAATATTCAAATATTAAGAATTTAATTAGCTATAACATGGAAAGTTGTTGTTTAGACATAATCCATCATCTTTTACATATCTTTATTCACTCCTAGAGCTTCAGATAAATTTGTGTAAATGAGACAGAAATGTGAATATTTTATGACAAAAAATTCTTAAAAGGAGGGGGGAGAGAAAAGGGTAGGGGGAAAGATAATTCTTGAATGTATAGTAAAGTATAACATTTTGATCATTATAACAATGAAACAAATCTTAAGCTTGAAGCATTAATATCATTTAGAACATTTATGATCAAGAATGAGTGTAAGTAGAGAAATTTTTGCATACCTGTAGATGGTACAAAATTTCATGGTTAAGTGGAAGCCTCCCATCAACAACAAGATCCAAATATCTATGTATCTATCTAAATCAAGCCTCTAAACCCTTCAGAGTTGTCAATTTTTCCACTAACCTGTTATGCACAAAAGTCAAATTTTAGAGTTATGTCACCACTAAAAACAGAAGAAATAGAGCTTTGAAACCAAATCCACACAAAACACAATTTGGTATTCATACAAAGCCATACAAACAAACTAAACTCAGAACATTGGAATGGAATCAACTTCAAATTATGATGCAGAGCATGGATTTAGGGTATAAAGAATCATTTTTCTGCCACCATAGTGAAAAGTTAGCACTTTCTTTCATCTTTTCATATTGGTTTGATGCTTCAAACGATTCATTTCTTATATTGAAAAGTGCATTACCTTATCAAACTTCCCTTTTTTTTTAGAATAGTTTAATATTCTCTACTTAACAGGGCCAACCAAGTGACGATGGAACCTCATTTGCCCCCCCCTCACATCACTCTCAATTCCCCATACCCAATCATATAAAATTAATCATTCATTCATCCATTAATAACTTATAACATTCATTCATTAACATATAACATTCATTCATTAACATATTCACATTCATTCATTAACATATAACATTCATTCTTTTAGTTTTTACATATTATCAAAAATATGGTTGTCATGATATGACTACAATCACTTTTTTTTTTCTTTTTTAAATCTAAAAAAATATAAAGTGGAGTATCATTTTCTAAATACTTTGTCCCCCCTTTAGTTGTTCTTCCCTCTGCTCATGATATTAATGCACGCCTAGTCGTGTGCTCATGACATGGATGCCGCTACAAGGGGGGTCTGCTGCAATAACAAAGAAATGTTAAACTGATATGTTTTATTATTATTGTTACAAGTATTTTATTAATTAAAAGAACATTAGAGTTGTTCTCTTTACCTGATGAGTCCACATCATATTCCTAAATTTCTCTTATAGACTTATGCTCAACATGTTGAACACCCTCTAAATCTTGATCTATAGTTGAAACATGAAAGGTTACATTAATTAATACACCAATTGAAATTAAATATGTTTAAAAGAACATTAGAGTAGTCCTCTTTACCTGATTGTGCCACATCATGTTCTTGATCTTCTCTAGCCTGATCATGCTCAACACATTGATCACACTCTACATGCTGTAAATTTGAAACACGAAAGGTTGCATTAATTAGTATACCAATTGAAATTAAATATGTCTAAAAGAAAATTAGAGTGGTCCTCTTTACCTAATAGGTCCACATTGTGTTCCTGATATTCTCTAGCATGATCATGCTCTACATGCTCTAAAGTTGAAACACAAAAGGTTACATTAATTAATACACCAATTGAAATTAAAGATATTTAATTGTATTAATCCATATTGTGTTTTGTATAGCACATGAATACATTCAGTACCGGGATGCACACCATGACCTTCATTTGTAGGTTGTGTTCCAACCACACAAGGCTACATTCCAATTCCATGTACACTATTATCATTGCTTGTATGTTTAAAGAATATAGGCATGCAATTACTTTATGGTGGAAATTAATATTGAATAGATTGCACAATTATTCAATTTTAAATAAAATTTATTGAGTTTATATACCTATGTGTCAGATGCAGTGGAAGATTGTGTTTTTCCAGTCAAGACTTTTAGGCGTTTAGGCACAACTCCATAGCCTTACTGGAAGGAAATCTTCAGGTCCTCTTCTATGGGAACTCTATTGAATTCAGAGCCCTGTATTTTTGTATAAGATCATGAATTTTTCTTCTATGGTGTGATAAAACCAAATTTTTTTGCAATTTATTATTTGGATGCAATATTTCATTTATTCATGCTTACAATTCGTGTGACTAATTTCATATAACCATAAGATCATGAATTTTTCTTCTATGGTGTGATAAAACCAAAATTTTTTGTAATTTATTATTTGGATGCAATATTTCATTTATTGATACTTACAATTCGTGTGACTAATTTCATATAACCACTAGAGCCAAGTTTGTGTTGCCCATGTTTTTCTAATCTTGCCTTTGTTGCTTTCAATGTGTTGGGAAGCCTATGAAATGTTTGAAATATGTTAGACTATGTAAAAAGAAAGAGTAATTAGTATATAATTACATTGTTGATAGTATAAAATACCTTCCTTGGCCCAGTGGTGTCTTTCCTTTTTTTATTTTCAACCTTCTCCTTTCCATCTGACGCCAGGTCCTTCCACTCCCGCTCTGGAATCATGGGGGGATGCTTGTACTTTTTGTTCTTCTCTAAATGTGACCTATATTGGTCCTTCACATACTTTAGATAGGTACCAACTTTCCTAAGGACCTTGGTTCGGTTAAATGTTTTATCACCGAACAATACAACTAAACGGTTAATGAGCTCATCTTTTAAATCTTGATTTTGGGCATTCCACCATGTGTGTATGGTGGGCCCGAAGAACTCCAATGTAATATCACTTAGATATTTATAAAAAATATCATTTCTTAAAAAATGATCATGGGATCAATAGTCTAAAAAAAGTGAACAGTAAGTAAATTTCAATTGGATTATATATAATAATAATAAAAAAAATTTAGAGTACTTGGGACCTTCTCTCTCTTTATGGGAATGAAATCCTCGGCCACCACAAATGTGATAGGAAATGTTCCCATACTAATAATATAGGAAGATATATGAAATGTTGCTAAAACATCACGAGTACTAGTGGCCTCTACATCCCCAGGTACATGTCCTATTGCATGTTCTGGCATGTGTTCACTGCCAAAGGGTGTAGTAATGGATGCTTGCATGGTATGTGTTGCCGACATTTCAGACGAGAATATATGCACAAATGATGGGGTTAGATGATGTGATGTATGCATAGGAAGATTGGGATGGACACTTTACCAACCCCTACTCCTCGAGTAGCACTTGCAGTACCCTGATCATGGCTAGGAGGATCATGAGGATGAAAAAAAATTCTATAAAAAGAACACATATTTTAGTTCATGACATAAAAGAGTAAAAAATACAAAACCATGAATGAACTTATGTTATAATTAAAGACCTCATGACAACTTACTTGAAATTTTTATGCTCTCTCTGTCAATATTTTAACCCTCTCTCTTATCTCATATGTTTGAGGCACTATGACTAACAACTTAAGGATTTCTTCATTGCATTTTTTTGGGTCTTCCTTATCATATCGAGAGGGTTTGCTGAATAAGCAATGTCATCAACACATAATATTGACTGTACCTACCTATGGATGCTCTCGTCTACTACTGGTTCCTTTCCTTTATCAGTTGACTGCAACAAGAATATTAAAAACATTATCCAAATTAACCCAATAAACTTATAAAAAAAATATAATAATAAAAAAAATTCTCGTATCTAGTTTGTACAATTACAATGATGTAAAATTGTCGGGTAGAAGTGCTTGAAGATACATCACGATCTATGCTTTAGGCCAGAGACTTCCCTATATGATCAATGTCTTGCTGTGACAAAAATTAAATATAAAAAAATATTACCGAAATGAAACCAATAGACTTACAAAAAATACATAATAATAAAATGGTATATTGGAGTCATTAATTGGAGGTTGGGTAAAATGGTACATAGTACATGCCACCCCCATAGTAACTGTGTTTATAACTAAGTGATTCAAATTGTAATCGATTAGCAACTCTTCCCCTGTAGTTATTGATTTTATCGCACATACGAATACATGGTTTCCCTCGCGTGCCTCAAATATGCAATTAGGTTGCTTATTTGTTGACCCAGGTTGTGTACTATTTATAAACCCTACAATATTCCCTGATGCTTTTTGCCTTCGATCAATGTACATAGCCACTCCTTTATTTTGATCCTTATCTTTTAGTTGTATATAATTTTCTAGCAGTGCATACCTACGCATACTTTGTGTATATCGAACCAACTGCATCCAATATTTGTAATTGTAACAGGGTCCGACATACTCCATTAATTCAGTAACTTTGTTGTAATATAACTTTATGTCGTCCATGCAAAATAGGCCTAAACCATGTAATGACGATGGTGTTATGCGATATATCCTCTCATTGACACAAAAATCAATGTTTATTGGAGGAAATTCCTTGGGTACCCATTGTTTTCGTAGATGTTTGTACCTCAAGGGCACCTCAACGTCGCCTATGCTCTCATCATCATAAGAACATGACCCCCCTTTAGTAAGAAAAAATTCTATGCGTTTTCAGAATTTTCTTCTAATATTTTGACCTCTAGTTGATCTCCCTCTTTTAGACCTACTACATGTCTCGCTTTCCTCTTCTCTTCCTGAATTTCCCATGCTCGAGGAAGATAGATCTGAAAAATACCTATTTGATGGTTCTTGCAATCATAAGGATGTTGGATGAAGTTCTTTCATGGTGATGTGAGCCCAAGGTGACATTATGATTAATCTATCATTTCATTGCTAGAATTTCACAAGTTATAAGGTAATGAAGTCTTGATAGATTGAAATTTATTGTTACTACTGTCCAAATGTGTCCATCACAAATCAAATCTACTTAACATTTTAACTCCCAAACTTTGTAACAAGTGTTAAATGTGGCTATGGTCCACCAGTTACACAACCAAGGCCTCAAATATATTCTCCATGGTATCCAAGTACACATAGCAATGATCTTCTCTTGTACGCTTGGACATGATTTAAAGAACTTAGCTAGGAATTATTCATTTAACCTAAGGTTTTCCCATAATACCATCATTGGAAAAGTATGATCAAATTCTTCTATTATTAAGAATTGGTCTATGTGCCTCTAGTAATCACTATAAATGTTTGCAAGGATAAAATGAATAATTGCATTAGGTAGGAGAGAATCAAATTTGATTTCTTCAAAGATTATATTCCTCTATTCATAATTTTTAAGGGTTGTGTGTGGATGAGGTTATCACTACCAAGAAGGGGGGAGACCTTTCCTTGCATATGTTTGTGGTGGAGGTATTAAATAAGAATTATATTCCTCTATTTTCATTCATTAGATCTAGCTTAGCCTAGCATATACTTGGGTTAAGTCTACAATTGCTTCAGACTCATGTGATGAAGGCTATGTGTGATGAAATCCTAGACCTCAACCAATATGTGGGTAGATTATGGGAGTTTTGCCAAGATCTCAGGCTGGTCGATAAAAATGTGAAAGAATAAGCTATTTTATTTTTTGTGTCTTATCTTATACCATTTTATGACAATGGGGGTTCCAATGTACGAGAAGATCTTTGAAAACTAGGCATGAAAAATGTAGGTTAAAGAGAATGGGGGTGCCAAACTTACAGTACTCATTGTCCCTTGGTTGTTTATTTTCCTTGAGTGCCCTCAACCTCATCCTCAGTGTTGGTATTGACCTTGTTTTCACTCCTCCAAACTCTTCGTCAGTGCTGGTATTGACCTTGTTTTCACTACTCCAAACTCTTCCTCAACATTGGTATTGACCATTCACTTCTCCAATTTGACAAGGTACAACTTGGTTTTGTTAGGTTTTAGAGTATATTAATTAAATTGAACATTATGGCGCCATTTAGCTAGGTTTTAATATTCTACAATATAGTTAATTATATATTAGCTATATTTTACATAATAAATAATATAATTATTCAACTTATTATAATTATATATTATATTATTTAACAAAATTATTAAATACATATAAAATTATTATAATTA
>VDFB02280792.1:0-22527 GCA_007258455.2 Sequoia sempervirens | reverse complement strand
GAATAGAAGTCAGATTTCACACTTTGACTCCTTGAATCCTTGTAACAATGTAAACCTAGTTTTTTCCCAATAACTCAAAAAATTCCCAAAACACCAGAGAGACCCTTGATGGTTTTAGACACCCAATTTGTAGTTATTAAACAAACTTCAAGGGCAAGTGAAATTTATTTTCCAAATTTTATAGTGATTTTGCACTCGTTGATTCCTTAAAGAAGACCTTATCTTGAGTATAATCCATCATAGTAACATATGATCACATCATTATTGACCATTTGATATCATGAAAAACCTCCAAAATCTAGTATTCAAATAACCCATATCGACAAGAATTTGTGTAGGTTTCTTTGATTCATAAATCATTATATTCTCATTTTCAACATATTAGCGAAAGAACAAAAATGTCACTAATCGGATTACATAAGAAGATACACATTGGGATGATACAGTCCATGGTATCACCAATAATATATTCATTGGCAAGACAAGTTCGATCAGGGTGAAATGAAAAGGTCATATAGAGCATATAGGTCTCATCGATGAAGTTCCATCGGCAAGAAACCTCTCTTGTCTCACCGATCAAAGCACAATGAGTTGTATCAGAAGGAGTCTTGGCAACATGAGATCGAAGGAATAATCATCGGGGAGACTTATAACATCATTTAAATTATTGAATGTCTAATTGATACACCATGTCTTGCAGATGAAGATAGAAATAGATCATAATAGTCATCGGGGTGACTCTTGGCGACATTTATATGAATTAGATGGATATATTATGTGATATCGACATAATGTCTCCCCAACCAAAAGAATGTTTAATGAACATTAGTCAAGCTTGAATAAAATGAACGCCCAAATTTTGAATTGTCTTTTCTATAGAACATTTGATGTGATAGTGAGTAAATTCGAAGATCACCTACACTCGTGTTCAAAGCTAGGATTACTAAAGAAGACATATCTGAGAGATTGGCTTATGGTCTCATTGATGAAGGGAATCTATCAACATGAAAAATATATGTAGGGTCAAACATTTAAGTCTTGCTGATGAAGTTTCATCAGCAAGACCATCATTTCTTTCACTGACAAGAGCATTGGCAATATATTGGCGAGACATGTGTCATCAGTGTAAATCCTGAATGTTCACTTGACCCACTAAGTTACACCGATAGGAGGATATCAGTAGGAGTTTTGGTGACATTCAAGACCAAAAGAAAAGTTATTGGTGAGACTTATAACATCGGAGGAACCAATAAATGTGTTAGTGATACAAAAAGTCAAGTCGATGAAGAAACAAATGAACCAAAATGATTGTTGGGGTGACTCTTGGCAATGTATATGGGAAAAATGTTAACATCGGTCAGATTTGTAGAGTGTTACCCCAATCAACAGTGTATTCAATGAACATTGATTGGGGCCTAATGTATAGATTGCCTAAAATTTGAAGGTGTCTTTCCGACCAATTCATTTGATGTGACAGTAAGGAATTCAAAAATTTGTTACATTTGTGCCTGCAGTTAAAACATTAATGGTGCCATGAAGTACAGGTAATTTCATAAATTGGAAGGAAATCATTGCAAAATGAACATTATTGTGAATTGGTAGTGAAGGAAACAAGGAGACAAACAAAGGGCCAGAGAATTGTTTCTGTTGAAAGACCTCAATCAAAACCGATAAGTCCTCTACATTTTAACTTTTTCATTTGTGCAATTTTAAGCGAGTAATATGGAAGCCACTAGCTCAGGGAAGTTGAAAGGTAGAAAAAAAAGTGAGAGCAGTCACCCTAAGAGTAAGAAGCAAAAATTTGAGTCTAGAATTGAGCTGGATGGTGCTGAATGAAAGTTGAATTAGGATTTCAATGACCAATTTCCTGGCTCTGGGTCTAGAGGTAGGCGCTCCGCGCAACTGAGGGCGAAAGTGGATAAATTGGACAACAAGTGCAAGCACATAGGAGATATTTGGACCCCAATAAGAGGCTATGAATTGTTTCGAGCTAGTTTGTAATCTCTGGCGTCTAAATTTGAGAAAAATAGTTTTCCCTAATGTGTTTGTCAATATAGAGCTAGTAAAATTGTTGGCCACCCACTATGACTCAAAACTTAAAGCCATATGTGGACCATCTAGGAAACCATTCATATACATAATAGAGGCTTCAATATGTGAGGTTTTTTAAGTTGGAAGGACCGTGGTGTAATGAGAAAATTGTGAATGAAGAGTTGGAAAAGGAGTTTTGGAGAATGGACACCACTGACAAGGGTTGGAGGTTTTCCTTACATAGAATTAAACAAGATGGTAAAATTGTCCCACTTGACGATGGCAATGGGCATCCATTCCATGTGAACTTATTCAAGCCATATATGAGATATACCTATTTCTCGATAGGACAAGTGTTGGGTATGGAAGTTTCTAAGTATATGTCCATTGTTCCCATGGTAATTGTAGCTGACATTCAATGTCATAATTCTAGGTTATTCGATTATGCTTCATTTGTCTCCAAGGGACTCAACTTAGCATTGGTGGCAATCAAGAATAAATTCCCCATTCTTCACCTTAGGCATTATTCTCTTTTAATGCATCTAGTATTGTACTTCGAAAAGGAGTTAGGGATTTGGCCAAAAAAGTTGAAGGTATCACAGTTTGATAAAGAGGGAAAATTGTTACCCATTCAATTGTGGACTGCCATTTGGGATAGTAGGATTGCTAATTCTAGTTTCTTGTATTTTGAAGAATATTTTGTAAAGCTAGTATATGAATTCTACAGTCATCCTTGTGTGCACTCATCGTCTAATGAAATAAAATGCTTCCTCAGACCTAAGGACTTTAATGGACCAATTGATCACAATGGGGGGACTGGTATTGCTTGGAAGATGCTACTGTGGTAAGGGTGTTTGGTTTTGAGGATTCTCCATTCATTTTTCCTAAAACAGTTTCGGATAGGATTGTATATTTGGAAATTGTAAGACAAATGGATTTTTCTAGTTTCATGAATTTTGGTTCATTTGGAAGAAAGGAATTTATGCCTTGTACTCTGTGCTTTGATGATTTTATTATGCCTACAAAGGAAGGATATGATTTGATCCTTGAAAAATTAATGAAGTATAATATGAATAAGGGTCCACCAAGAGAAGATTTTGATCTAGAGGGATATATCAATTCTACCAAGCAAAGGATAAACTTTGGATGATATGATCATGTTCCTTATTAGTTTGATGACATGATTAGAAATTTGGATGCAGAGGAAGCAGAGAGAGTGGTGGATGAATACAACCAAGCATTTCCAGATACAAGGTTCCCTTTTTCTGGAGATGAGGAAACTAGAGAAGATATGCCACGAGACCTATCCAATAGGATTTCTAGATTAAAAAATCAATATTACAACTACCCTCCTAGAGAACTAAGTGTTGAAGAGAGCCAAGAAATAGACACCAAATAGATGGCGTATAGGTCATTTGTAGCAGACAGTGAATTTGTGAATTCTTCAAAATTTAGATCTTTCTTGTTTTAAAAAAGGGCAAGGAGATAAGGGAGACAATTGATAATATTACACCAAGCAGTGAGGAGCAGCTACTAAATAATTTGAAATTAACTGTGGATAGAGAAATGGCTAATATGACCCCTGACAAAGGAAGGAAAATGTTAGAGGATGTTGGAGTTATGATCTTTCCAAGGCTGGATTTTAATTTTGCATTGGTGTTTGATAGCTTCTTAAAGGATAATAGTGCCACACACAAGCTTAGTCTGGAGGGGTTGATAGAAATATATGTTGAATCCAAATATAACCCGGATTAAGGATCACTCATGATATGGGCCTTGTATCCACCTCATAGAAAGTCAGTGGTGATTGATATTGAGAATTAATCTCGACATGTCATGACTCTGAAGGTTGGAGAAGTAGATCCTGTGGTGACTGCAGACATTGGGATTAATGTGGAAAAAATGAATAAATCCCAAATACAAATGTTGATAAAATAAAAAGAAATGTACAAAATGAATGAAAGGATCATGAGAGAAAATGATCATTTGAAGGACATGCTAGGAGTCACAATGGGACATCCTAAATTACTAATACATGGTGAAAGCTCACAGGTAAAAGATCATTGGGAGGAGTCAACTGCATATTCACAAGGTATAAATGATACACTCATTGCAATAATAAAAAAAGGTAGGCCAACTTAATGATTTAGTTGAATAAGTTATGGGGAGCATATTCAAAGAACCATGTTAAAGGGAAAGAACACGAGAGAATTGATGGAAGGATTCAAGAAAAGTTTTGAGAATTGAATGAAAGAGATGTTCCTAATAGTGTGTCCATTGGTATGGGTAACTAAATTATAAAGAAACACAAGGACTATTATGAGGAACTGCAAGAAGATGCAAAGGGGTTGGTTGATGTTACGAATATGGGACTACCTACACTATTTGAAGATGGAGAAAATTTGAAAGAGAAAGCCAAGTGGATCAAAGAATGTGAATTGATGCTACAGAGAATTCTAGAAAATGCTACAGGGAAGGATTCGACATTGGATGAGAGTTGTGTGCACAACGAAAGGATGATAAAGGTGGAAATATTGGCCAATAAAACATTAGGAGATGTCGATACTCGTGAATGATAGGACTATCTAGATTATTTCTCAAATGTTCATCTATGGCTGAATAGAGCCTAATCTCTTGTTTTAATTAGTTAAGTAAAATAAAACATTTTTGAAGGGACGTGGCCCTTCCAAGTTTTGATGTATTTATATCTATTCCATAGTAATGCAATAGATATAGGTGTTATGAGATATTCAATAGATAGATTTATAGCAAAATGCTTTCATATACAAAGATTCAGATGCATGTATTTTGATGGAGTAAATGAAGATATATAAGTTGTGGATTAAGATTTTGGTATCAGTTGTTTGTTAAATTTATTTAGCTATTTGATTGTCTCCATTTTGATGCTTCTCTATTGTTTAAATTGATATAACAAGTTTATACTTAGTTTATCATTGTACAGTTGCTATATATGTGTGATCTGGTTATTCGGTTCTCTCAAGTAGGGATTAAAATATTTTAACCAATCACAACAATTGGGAAGTGTTAGTTGGATTAATAAGTAGAATCACATTACTAGAATTGTCATTATATCTCAAGAAGAGTTTGTCAATTATTCACTTTCACATTTACACAAGTTGTAAACAATTTCTGTGCTTCACAATTTGAATTATTGCCATTATTGAAATCCACATTTGTAGATATTCATTAGACTCCATATACCCAATAAGGCACTAGTCTTCCCTTGTATTCTTTTATAATTTTCATTATTCTTATTTATTTTACACTTACATTTACAAATACACATACATATGCATTTATTGTTTTGAAACCTAGGCTTGAACCTCTCATTTCACATGCTTTTCTTCACAAAACGCTTGAGGACAACAACTATATCTTCTCTATTTTGTATCCTATGACATATTCATGCATCGTAAAATTACTACAGTATCCATGGGGCCTCTTACACAAGATACAGTAATCAAAAAAAGTGTAAGAGCTCCTTTATATCATGTTTTGACTACAAAACCCTCAAAAATAGGGTAACTAGGCTGTATGCAAATAAATGAAGCTTTCTAACTCAAATCAATTCCTTAAGCCGTCAAATTAGATTGAAATCAAAGATAACACATATATTCATGAGATGGAATTGATTTCACATAAAAATATGGCTTCATGTGATCGTACAGTGCTGCATAACAAGAAAAATATAGAAATTTTAAAGAAAAACATAGATTTTTGAATGTCAAGAGTTTGTAATTTAAATCCTCAATCATAAAAAACCATTACAATGATCACTTTATGCCTTTTAAATTCCTTTACACATCAACCATTGAAAAACCACCTCTACAACTAAATTTTTAATCTTTTATGATCACATGAAACATAAAACACACAAATTTCAAGGTTGTTAACATCACTATTGAAATGTTTTAATTTTTTAACTTTTCAAATATTAAAAAGTACATCATTAAATTAATTATGTAATGGCATAAAAATTAAAGAAATCATGAATTAATTATGTAACCACATAAGTTAAATATAATTCTATCAACAAATTAATATCAAATAGATAATATAATCGCATAACTCATACATTTCAATGTCATTCATCTTCTTCATCCAAATCATTGTCTATATTATCTAATCTAGATTCAACATTGTAAGGATTGGTCATATTATCATCATCATCATTGATATTAGTTTTGATAATTTCATCATCCACATGGATATCATCTTCATGAACATTAACTCCTCCATCATCATGAGCTAGTTCCTCCTCTTCGACATCTTCGTCAGGGACATCATCAACTAGCTATTGATCTTGATCATCATCTACATCATCTTCTAGTTCTTCGGTATCTTCTTCCACCATATTATATTTTATCGTCCTTCCTCTTGGATCATTTCTAACAACAAATGACCAACCCAGTTTACCTAGAACATCTGAGTAAAATACCTACTCACATTGGCTTGGAAGAACATAGAGCTCATTTCCAACTCATTCGATCGACCTTGTATTAACCATGGTAAATCCATTATCATGTTCAATAACAATTATCTTGGAATTATTTTTGTTCAATCATAGCCTATACCATAGGACGATGAACAAAATTAATTTGAAGGGTTTAAAGTCACACTCAAGTATATCATCCAAAATCCTATAGTATCAATTTTTTGAGACTTTTGGATGTATGTTGCTTCTAGATGAAACATTAGTCACTTGAAAGACTAGAGTTATACCAGAATCACAAATTTTCTTCATGTCATCCAAATTTTTGATTTAAAATTTATGACCATTGCACCACAGCCTTGTGGTGTTTCACCTACAATATGTCAAACATGTAAAAATTATTGCAATATCATCAATTGATAAACATATTTATTCTTAGTCAAATGAATGCAAAGAAAACAATCTCAAAATATATATACATCAATATAATTGAAAATAATTAAAAAATATGGGTGATTAATATATTTATACATACCTGTTTATCTCTTAAACCATATGCTAAATCAATTTCCCTTTGTGTAACATTGGAATCTCCATTACGATGAGCTTCTTTAAGCAATGAAGCCATACCTTCCCATGTTAATGCGTGACCAGATTGTTGACATTGTTCAATCCATACCATCATCCAATCAATATTTTTTGTGACGTACAAATGTAGTGCATCCCACTCTCGACCAATTGTATCAAAAAATCTAAAATTTGCAAATGACGTATAATTAGTTAAATACCATAGTATACGACCTTAATTTATAATTGATGTATATTGAAGATTAATAATTAAATAAGTACAATATACATAAAAACCATATGTAAAATGTATTCTAATTAATCTCCATGACCATCTTATAATTACCTCTCACTTTCCTCAATCTACCTTTCCCCATCAAGTACTCCCCTTCAAATTTGTTAATGGAGTTGGGATCCCAAATGTGATATACATGAATCTTTGCTGCAAACATAGGAAGATGCTCACTAATATAAACCATGGTCTTGTATACCATATATCCCTCCACCATAGAACCCTCAGGATGTGCTCTTTTTCTAACCAAATCCTTTAAAATTTTCAAGTGCCTCTCAACCATCCACATTGACCTTGTGTGTACAAGTCCACAAAATTCAATCTCCTCAACTTGTTCTATGAGGTAGTGTTCTTGTGCATTAAAAAATGTCAAAGGTAGACACATTTTCATTTCACACATTAGATGAGGAATTTTTATCTTCCAATAATTTATATCTTCTTTATAGATTTCTTTAGATGACATCCATCTAAAAGTGATTCAAGGCGCAAATATATTAACGAGATTTAACAAAAATATACAGTATATTACATAGCAAGTAAAAAAAATAGAAATTATAAGATCTATACAACAAATTGAATGAATATCATTACTTACCTCATGTCATTTCCAATATAATATATAGCTTGCTTGACATTATTGTCGAAGTTTTCTAGGAGAGATAGAGGTAGAATGTACTGCAACAATTATAAAATGATCTTTTCATTATTTTTTCAAAAGTAGTAAACATAATACATTGAAAAGTACATGCATTATACAAGTGTATATTATATACCAGAATAATTACCTTAATGAATGTATTCCAATCTTGTCTTTTCATCCCTAACCTAAATTCACCAAATTTTGTGATCTCAGCAACATAGTCATGGAATTGGAGCAGAAGGTTTGCTGGAGTTGTAATGAGAATGAGGGATAGGACACCCCCTTACCCGGGAAAAGACAACAGTTACAGGAGGAAAGATTGACTAGGTTGGAGTGCAATATGTCTAAGATTGGCCAAAATATCAGGGCCACTGTGGCGAATAATCACAAAATTTCCAGGTACAACACCATTATCATCAATGCTATGGTGGAAAAGTTGGAAAAAAATAAAAAGGGCTCGATGGTCGTGGACTTGGATGTGAACAGAGGTTGTAGCAGAGCTGTTGTTGAAGGGATTTTGACTTGCACCTGAGCTAATATGAAGAGGAAGGCCCTTGATTTTCCACACACGGTTCAAATCCTCAAGCAGGGGTTACAAGATATGAGTGAAGTTGAAAAGGAAGCCGAGGAGTTGATGAACACCTTGGAGTAGTGCTGCTGTGGTTGTTTTTTGGCTTTTTGACGGTCCTTTTTTGGACCCTGTTGTCTCTTTTTGCTATTGTTTCCTTTTTGGGATAGCTGTTTGTTTGTTTAGACTTTTTATGCTCTATCTTTGTATGTTTTTACTTTGTGGTTTCAGGTCCCTGTAAAACCTATTTTTTCCTTTTCAAAAACAAATCCTATGGGAAATCAAATTTTTTGTATGACTTCTTTTATAGCATTGCTTTGCTGCTCCGTTAATAACTAAGGAAGGGCACTATATTAATTTGGTCTCCATCACTATTTAATTGAATGACATTTTTTATTGAATGATTGGCTTCCTAAATGTCACTACAAATTTTGACAATTTTTTCTTTGTCATGCCTTCCATCCAATATTTTCCATAACATTTTTGTTATATTCTTTCTGATATGCATTATATCAAACAAATGGACAATTTGAAGTTGTTCATAGTAGGGCAACCTACTAAATTATATGGGATAAATTTTTAGTCCCTATGGAAGCCGACCATTAATGCCTTAACGACCTTCATGAAGCATATTAGTTAAACACGTTAACAACGACAATCATTGTCAATTATAGAATGAGTAAATACAACACAATATAAAAATATAAATTCAAAACATATCTTATATGATAGATAAACAATTTGATCTGATGTGTAACCTTGACGATTAATTCTATTATATTCCAACTTCCATAGGCGAGGTGTCATTCTTTGTGTTTTTGATGTAGTCTCTTCTTTCCCATTGAAAATACGTTTTTCAGTAGTTCAATACTTATGATTTCTGTGGAGGAAGTGACTATACTCATCAAAAAATTGTTTTCCTAAACTTGTTGAACAATGAGATTTCATCTTTGGACCACAAAATGGATATGAAATTTTTCCCTTTGTTTGTAGACCTACAAGATCATATATGATCGGATTAAATATGTCAATTTTTATAATTATATATAATGAATAGATTATTTAAAAAATATGCATTATATCTACTTCATAAAATTAAATATTGTTAAAGGGTATTCAAATGTTATAACATACCACAAAAATGTGTTAGCCCTAGGGCATCATGAATTGTCAATACAAGCATTGCATGTAATTGAAATTATCTTTGTCCTATTTGTCTAGAGACGTCATACATAGTGAAACCATTCCATAACTTTAGTAACTTGTTGATAAGAGGCTCGATATATACATTTATATCTTTAACTTGGTACTTACCTAGTTGAATGAACATAAAGATTATATAATTATTATAACCATTTTACTGCAATATATATAATTAATGTACATGACTATTGAATGAAAAAAATATGAGTCATTATGCAACAAATAAGACAAATGAGATGCTACTATGTTAAAGAAAATTGATGTAAAAAAATACCTAGAACAATCATTGACAACATTATGTGCTCCCTCTTTATTGACATCCATGAAGGAATGTTATTGTTGATAACAAAAATAGGCCACGCCAAGTAAATAGATCTCAACTCTCCAAATGGATTGACATCGTTCGCTGCCAATGAAAGACTGAGATTACGAGGTTCTTCTTTCAAGTGTGGCCATTTTTCTTCCATGTCCCTAAATGAAAAACCATCTGCAGGCATTTGAAGAATGTCATCTTCACTTCTATTCCATGCATGATAATCCATAAATTTCACTAAGCTTTTGCACCTAAATAATCATTGCATATGTGGAATAATAAGAATATAACGAAGAACCTTATGAAGCACTTTTTTTGTTGGTTGATCTATTTGATATCTACTGATATGACATTCTGAGTATTCTGTTGCAAATTCATTTTTTTTATGATATATAATATGATCATTGGGATATGCATCTATTGCTTGATACTCCATTCTGATATCTTTCATAATGCTAGATAAATCTTGGTATGAGTGAGGTAAAATATTTGATGGTGGTAACAAAAATTCACCAATCAATCTACAACAAAAAATAATTTGTTAATATAAAGAATATTAATGGTACATATTTCATCCTTTATTTACTAGTGATGAACTAACAACAATTAAAATAGATGAAAAAAGATGACATATATGACATACTTTAACATCCGTGTGATTGCTATGTTTGATAAACCATTCATAACCTTCAAGTTCAAAAACAACAATACATCAAAGAGAAGAGTTGTTTGCGAGCCTTCATAAAGGGGCTTGTATGCCTTTTTAAGTAAAGGTAAATCATGAACATCATCAAAGTCATCTCGATCATCATGATCAACTTTCCCACTAAATGTGTCATGGATCAATGTATTTGTACCATCATCTTCAATAGTGTTTTCTGGCGCATGATCATCTTCTTCCATAGGATCATTAACTTCATCTTTGATATTCATAGCTCCATGTTCATCCACTTGAAAAACCACATTTTCTGGGCGGTGATAATCCATATCATGTGCCCTAGGGTGCCCCACCTTTATAATAATGATAAACATAAATTAACCATGATCATGATAAAGTTATATTTTATATATATATATAATTTTAAAACGATATAAAAATTTACAAATTGAATCAATATAAACACATATAATGAATAACTTACCAATGGATGATAATCATGCCCTCCTTCAACGTGACCATATTGCTTAGAATGTTTCTCAGCTGTAGTGATTAAAATTCATCTCGTCTTTAAGCCCTTGCAATTATTGCAAGGACAATAACATTTCCCATCACCCTTTCTTTTCAATCTAGCCCACAATCTATCAAGTGTCTCTTCATTTTTTTCTAGACTAATATTATCTAACATGATTTTTCTTTACAAAGCTTGAATATTTAGATCTTCAAAAAATATCAAACTCACACTCCAATAATTTTTATTCATAGATAGGTAACAAAATATAATAATTCTAATATTTTACACCAAAAAAATTCGGCATGCAACCACACCTACAAAAGAGAAGATAGTCTGAAGTTAATGACCCCAAAAAACACTTTAAAATGCTAATTCCAAAAATTATTAAATTCTGATTTTACTATGTTTTCCAACTGTTAGACTCCTAAAATCAGAATATTGAACTTGCACAACAAAATCTAAAAATGCAACTCTGAAAATGCTCAAGTCTAAAAATGAAATCTGATGAGATGTTGCTTTAAAATATGATTTTCAAACCTAGAAGTACAAATCTAACTTCAAAAATGAATTTGGGGTAAGGACAATGACTACCCTCAACCTGGCGATAGCTTCTTGAATTTTTTCTGATTTTTCCCAAGAAAATCATACTTAGTTCTCCACAAACTATCCTAAGTATAACAAATTCGCAAGCAGAGAAAATTCATAAGTATAGAAAAATGTTGTTGCAATAAATAATTGGGCTCACTTTTTATTTATGTCCGCCTCAATTTTGACTTCACATGTTCACTAAAATTTCAACGAAAACTCTTTGTCACAATTTCAACGAAAAACTAGGTTCATCAAAATTTTTATGAATGTCGGGGATAAAATTAAAAAAAAATGAAAATTACACATTAAATATCACTAGTACCAGACAATACATCTAATTATCCATCTTTCATCAAAAATTTAATTTGGATTTTGTAGTCAAATGAGTTAATGGTTGCCTAATGTTCGGTGTCTACCGATGTTGCTGCTATCTCTCTACCATCCCTCCTTCATTATCCATCATCCATTGTCCATCCGTCACCCAAAGTCTGGCGTCTGACATCCATCATCCATCGTCGCCATAGTCCATTTGTTGTCCATCGTCTGTTGCCATTATATGCTACTGCTGATGCCTATCCACCGTTTACACCCCATCCTTCCATTGTGTGGTTCCCACATCAATAAAAGTCAATCCTCCCACTCCAAAAGAGGAGCCATTGTTAGTTGATGATGAATCAACAAAGTTTGCAGTTTGCAGTAGCGCATGCTGAGGCAGCTCATGAAGATGCTGAAAATTAGGAGGAAGAGGTTGAAAGCCTTGGGACAATAGAAAATGTTCATGAATGCATAAGTGGAATCATATAAGAAGACCTCTCCTTCATGAATGAAAGTGACCAAGCATCTGAAAATGAATATTTGGGGGAGTAGGAACAATCATAGGATGTGGCTATCCACTATCTGACTTCCTTCCCAAGTGATGATGAGAATCTAATGGTGGAAAGATACAACCAAATGATTTCAAGACTAGCAAGGGATTGGTCCGAGCTAAGATACCAAGTGTATTTGGAGGTGTTACTACTCCTTAATTGGTGCAGACTTCATGATTCATCATACTCAAAGTTCACATGCAAACTGTGCTAAGGAACCATCGAGCAAGTCGAAGAACAAGTGAGGTAGCCAAGTGCACCACTCCTTACAATTGCTTCAAGAGATGAACCGGAGGTCCAAGAGCTCGAAACAAGTGATGACTTGGCTGAAAGTATCCCTCATGAGGATGCTAGGACAACAACAATAGAAGAACAATGTGGCCTCGAGCCTCCAAATGATGGAGCAGAGCAAATGGGAATGTTGTCCATCAATCATTAAGGATTTTTTTCCTCTTGAAGAGCACTTGTACACAAGAGATGATAGGCTATATGGAGGACTTTTGGAGGCTGATCGCTCGTCATATGTCGATCCTCTTGATGGGCCAGTGTTGATTGCTTATTTCTTGCTGCTCAAAATTTTACCATAAAGCCATGCCAACACTAAGGAGTACATTACAGAAGATGGCGATGATGAAGATATATTACTTGAACCTCTAGATGGTGAAACATTGGAACCTTCAGAATGGGATAGGAACTCCTTCTCCATCTACAATGACAATGAACAAGAGGAGACAAGTGAATATCATGATGAGATACATGACTTCCAATAAGTATGACACACCTGGCCAATTACAGGATGGAACTGGGAGTCTTGCTACCTTGACTATAGCTTATCCTCTTTCACATTTAGAAGGATGCAATTTAAGATAGATTCGTGCATGTCATGTTCTCATGACATTGAACATCATAAAAATAAGGTCAACACCTGGGGAAGGAGACGAGACAACATGCTACCTTTTGAAGACATCAATCAAGTGGACATCAGGTTTGCAGAAGATCAATGAGATGAAGTCTATCTCCTTGAGGAACAACAGATAGGGGTTGTTTATCCCACACGAAGATTGGAAGGGGTGCTTTCTACCTCATTCTTCCACCCTTATGCAAGCTTAATATCCGAAGTGTTACACTATCTAGTGCCTCCATCCTAAGCTTCCAATGCACCTATCGATGATGCAGTGCTCACTTTCAAATTTCAAACACTGCCACATTTGCATGATGACATCTAGGTTCTATCTTTCCTTTCTCCTATGAATATTTGCAATTTTTTTTATCATTTTGATTATGGGAACGAGGTGAGATAGACGTGTTTATGGATTGACTATGGGTTTAATGAATCACCTCAATTGTTGATTTTTCTCGAATGTGTGATTATATTTGAATGCTAGATTATTCAACTTATTTTTTTCAGAATATACAGATGAATATGCAATGCTTAGAACTATGATGATTTCCCTTTTTCTTGCGCATTCCTTGAAAAATCCAATGAATGTGAGCTCTAGTTTTCCTTGACTTAACATGATCCTTTGTAAATATCTTTGCACATAGTTGTTTTTTGAGCAGTGTAGGTTTCATGTATATAGGGCTCGTCACTTTCATGCTTTTGTTAGAGTAGTTGGTTTGTTGTAGGTTAGTTTTCTTTAGGGTAGTTTCTTTGTTGTTTGCTTTCGCTTTCTCACTTTGGTTAGTATAGGTGTTTGCTTTCCATTTGTTTTCTATTTTTCTTTCTATTTAATTGCTTCTTTGTTGCTGCATAGCTCGGGGTCCCTCTGCTTTTAGTTGGCCACATCTGTGTGTGCAACAACCATAATTATCACTTGGGGTTGTTCTACTTATTTCTTTGCTAAACTCTAATCAAGTTTTCAGAGTGGATGGTGAAGGTCTTTTGTTATTGTCAAGTGATCTTGACATTTGATTCAAAGAGGATAAGCTGTTGGTTCATCTAATTTTGATGTATTTTGGAATCTTATATCTCTCACATATTTTAAGAAACTGGAGGTCATTGCAGGTACTTTGTGAAGTCTAGTTAAGTGAAAAATCTAAAATTTCACTTTAGTGCCATTGTGATTGTCAGCCCTAAACACGAGCTTCATTGCTTCTAGGTTGAAATGAAAGGAATTGAAAAGAGAAAAATCAAAAGAAAAGAAACAAAATAAAATAAGAAAAAAATTGAAAATCAAAAGAAAGAAAGAAAATTCAACTTTACAGGGGGATCTGAGAAACTCTATCGGGGCTATGGATGTCTGGCCGACAGTAGAGAAATATTTAGGAGAATCACAACAACAACCTTATCGGGGCTATGGACACCAGATTGGTAGTGAGGCAATGTCCCATATTTTGTTGGAGTTAGAATAAACTACATAGATTAACTTGATGGATCTTGGGTTTCTATAGCAACTAAAGGATGGGAATTAATGCAATTTTACACACTTGGATTCTCATTATATTGGAGGTTGCGTTAGGTCATGGTTTTGATCCTTTGGTTGAGCGTATGGTTCATTTGTCCTAGCATGAGGATTGAAACCAGAGATTATGGGCTCATGATTCCAGTTTGTCATCAAAATGCTCTAGAGCATTTCCCTAGCAAGTCACCATTTGTGGTGCATTTTTTGCACACATGCCCCGCCGAAGGTAGGGACCCCCTCTTTTTGCTCCTAACGTGTCATTTTTGCTCCCATATTGCTTTGTGCACCCTTATTTCCAAGCCAAAAGTTGTCATATGCCTTCAAATGAGCAAATTACCCTTGACCAGATTCACCTACCAAATTTTATGCTAGTTCTTTTGCTTTCACAGAAATGCCCCTGTAGTACCCCTCCAGTTGCTACTATGTGTATCTATTTGTTTGTGTTTGTTTTCTAGTCATGTAGTTGTTTTGGGATACTATATTGTATTTCCCCTAGTTACGACATTGATGTTATAATAGTTGTTAAACCCTGTGGATGATTTATTAAATATCAAGATTATCTGGTTAAGCTCGTATGAAGACATTGTGGTGGATGCGTGTGTATTTTGGATATGTTGTTTCTAAGTTTTAATGTGGTTATCATGATGTGATTTATGACTATGATATAATGATGCTTGTCAGTCTTGCTGAAGAAGATAGTGCAGCCCTACTCACTTGTGAGTATCCTGTTGCGCTGCGATTCTTTTTCACGGTGTGTTTTCCGGTATATGATAATATGTTTAACAAGTGATGTTTTACGCAGATACAGGTACAAAGTATCAGCTCCACTTGCTTGTCAGGTTTGAGCGTACCCTCATCCAATAAAATCATGTTGATTCAAAGATAGTGTTTGGTCCTCGTGTAACCATCGTTCTTTGTTGAATGAGTATCCAATAGTCACCTGTTGTCATGTATTTTGTCTTGTTGTGTTAATTTTGTTTGTGTTATTTTATTTGGAAATAAATTACTATTTAATTTAGTTAAATGGCTAGTTTGTTAATAGATTTGTTTAAATATTATATTAAACATTTATGTTTATGTTTATGTTTATGGTTTAATTTATTAAATTAAATTAAACAAGGTATTAATTTTAAAATGAATGTTAATTTTGAAAAAATATAATTATTTAAATGTAACTGTGGAATTAATTATGTATACTGGACTCTTGTGAAAATTTAATATTTTAAAAGAGTTTATTTTCAAAAGTTAAAATATCTAAAAACATCACTTGAGGAAAAATATCCTAGATATTTAAAGTTTATAACTGCATGAGCAATTTTACGAATGCATGATTACAATTAGTTAAGTTGTAACTTCAGATAATTAATTGCATTAATAAGCCTTTAGGGGTTGGAATTTGATTCACAACATTGTTGGGGAAGTATTTTCACGGAAACAGTTTTGAGAAAATCTTGGCACAACAATTTTTCTGAAAAAAATTTCACAACAGTAATTTTTGGAAGGTCTGTTGATTTTGAGCAAGAACTGACAGGAGCTTTAGACCTCACTTCAGCTCAGTTTATCAGCATACATAGGTTTTCTTCTTTGGTTTTAAATTCTTGTGTTAAATTTCAAGAATGTAATGCCCCGTCTAAATAACCTAAGAATGTTGCAATAGTGTATAAGGGTGTAATAATTTTTTTTAAAAGTATTAATATTAAGTTAATTAATTGCATACATTCGTTAAGTTACTAAACGTTACACTACTTTGAGTTTTCCATAAGTGACTTAAGTACTTCGCATTACACATATTAATTAATAACATAAACATTTAACATTGCATAACATTGAAATTTCCATTCAAGATAACATCAAAAAGTATTTACATGTTTTCATTCATTGCATTTGATAGAATATACAATACTCATCCATCTGATGAGGTAGTTCAATAATGATTACAATTTACAAGTGATCTCCTCACAACATTTGAGGGATGTTTTCAAATACAAATTTTACAATATACAATGTTGAAATAAACATAAGTATCCGATCACGAGCTCTCCATCCATGAAGCTCTCGATGCCAAGATCAAACTGGGGACCCAACGGAGTAAGGTGCACGTTCCACCCAACCATGTGGTACCCATAGGTCCACCCCCCGTGCTAGGAGATAGTAATAAGGTTACCTAGACCTAATCTACTAACCCTAGACACTAGTACACAACAAACTATTGGTTACATTGCTTCCAGATTTTGACAATTGATTATATCACAAACATTAGGTTATCTGTTACTTTAGGTGGAGTGTCATCACAATGTTGCAAAGGTTACCCTGGTGTTTCTTCCTAGGTTCCGCCCCCCAATCCTTGGGTTACCCTGGCAACCTCTTACAAAACTCGGCCCCTATTGCATACTATTGTGGAATCGAATGTCTCTTAAGGAAACAAGACACCGATTTTCCATTCCATGCCTTCTCGTCTTATACTCATGACTATAGTAGCTCAAGAGTCATAAGAAAGGCAAAGTTTCTTGTTAAGAATTTTCATCTAACTACTGTGTTCTTTAGTTTTCACTGACTTACTAACTATTTGTAAGTTACCCTGACACCACTTTGTGTGTCGGCCCTTACAAATAGCCACTCCCCTAAACATAACAAGGGTTTCTAAGTTTTCATGACTAGGGTTTACCAAGTGTACAAATTACATCTCACAATAACAAATAAACCATAACAGTATCAAACACTATGTTTAACTCTTGCACAACCCAAGTCAATTTAAGAAATACATTAGAACAATTAAACACCCTTTTTACACAATTAGTTCTGGAAGACTTACACTACAAAGGCTTTCCATATTTTCCCCAAAAGAAAATACGTATAAAAGAAAATCAAGAAAGTAATTATCTATTATTCGAATCTACTAAATCCATATGCAATAGTTGAAAATACAACATATTTATAAATCATCTTAATAAAAGATCTATTTTGAAGACAATAAAAGTAATTATTTTATTTAGTCTATTCTCTCAAACTCACATAGAAAAATAATTTCTATATTTCTTCAATCATAAAAATTTCTCATGCAAATTTTAAATAAAATAATCATTTTTCTAACTTCACAATTTTTTTTTTAAAACTAAAATCTATTCTTTCAATCTTAACATACAAAACTAATTCAATTCTAATATTCCACATATATTTAAATATACAATTTATTACATAAAAAATAAAATCAAATTAAAATATATTCATAAATATAATACATTATAATAATATATATATATTATATATATATATAAATATGTATATATATATAATATATTTATTATAATAAATCATATTTAAAAATTATTATATAACTCGAATTTTATTCCATTCAAAGTTTCCTTTAAACAAAAATTAAATCCTAAAAAAATAAAAATTAATTACATTTTAAGGCCTGCGACCTCCTCCATTTGGGAGGACGCAGCCCTAACCAGGGCTGCACCCAGCAGCCGTGGGCTGCTGTGCGCAGCCTTGGTGGCTGCGCCCACCAGCAAAGACAATGGGGAGGGTTTTGGCCCTCCCCATTACTGCTGTTAATTTTTTTTAAAACAAATTTTGATTCCGTCCAATTATCCGTTTCCAAAAATATTATTCAGTGTGCGAATTTTGAAAGAAAATGCATATGGATTCCATAGTTTTCTAGAAAAAGATTTAATGAATAATCATTATAAAAAAATTAATTATAATATGTATATATATATATACATACAGATTCTATACCAGTAATAAAATTTTTGTAAATTAATTACTGTAAGTAGGTAAATAATTTTCACAGGGTTTTCTACAATAATTTGAGGAATTTTTGTGTTTAAACAATTCTTTCCTCAAAGTTTTTCCCATAATGAAACTGAGAAATCATTCTATTTAACAGTTTATTTCATAAAGAAATTCTCAATCAAACACCCAGCAAATTCTCAACTGAATAATATATATATTTTTTTTAAACAGAAAAATCATTTTAAAAGTTTATCAAGAACTTTCTTTTTATCCCTTTGAGAATTTATACTATACAAATTTTTAATAAATTTCCTGAGAAAAAATATAGGAAACAAGAAATCTTTAACTTTCTCAAACATTCTTTTTCAAAGATACAAACTCAATATAAACTAAAAGAAAAATACCTGTGTCTGAAAATTGTCTGTAACTTGAAATTTGGCTGTGGAAGAGAGAATCCTTTGTTTCCCGTAACCTGCAGAGCTCCAAAACTTCTTCTACAAACACACAATATCTTCCCACCAAAGAATCTTCCACAAAGAAATACCACCAAAAACAGGGAGATAACAATTTCTAAGAAAATAATGATTTTTTTACACAGCAAGATTTTTTTTTTTTGCAAAAGCTCTTGATAATTTCCCCGTGAGGAAATTGAAAAACCTCTCTGTTTTCCCCGAGATCCAAAATATCCTCTGTAACATATTTTCTCAACAAACCCAATAAATGAAACTTGCACACTTGTCGAGAAGTTGCAAATATCTTTTAACAACTTCTCGACAATTTTGCCCTTCAATATTTGCATGCAAATTTTAATTTATTTAATTTAAATTTTACAACCATTATTTCAATTTACATGCATTTTTTAAATTTAATTTCTAATTTTCAAATGCAATCTAATTTACACTTAATAATTTAATTTAATTAATTTATTTATTTAATTAAAATAGTTTAATCTTTTCAAGATCAACTATTTAACCAAATAAGCTAATTAATGAATTAAATTATCAAGCAAGTAAATTTCTTCCACATTTAAACATTAATTTAAATACCAATAATTAAAGCACAATAAACTAACATTAAAATTAACCAATATTTAATTTTCAACAATTTATTCAAACAGAAAATGACGATACAAACCTATGACTCTGAACTAAAATAAACAAAGTACTAAGACCAGGGTTAAAGACTAGACTAGGGTAAACCAAACTACTATCTCCTGATCAACGTTTCCATTGAGTCTTGACACGCTCAGACCTGAGTACCCAGGTGGAGTCGGTGTCATGTACTTGCAATTCCTACAACCAAGCAAATAACGTGCATACAAATATATATATATATATAAAGCATTAAATAAGACACACCGTGTGGAGAAAATCACAGATATAATAGGGCACTCGCAAGCGAGTGATGCGATTCCGTTCTCCACACCAATACACATCACAACAAATTGATGAATAATAACTGTTAATCCATCATAAACATGTACATAGCAATAAACAACTAAAAATAAACATCTATGCTATATCAAATCATGTCTGAAATCAATAATCACCAAACAATGTATCAACATGTCACAAAATAATCCACTATCGCTCAAAACTAGCGATCAAAATATCCAACAAAACATCATAGGTCTAACAGTGTGAAAACATAACAGCAGAAAGCATAAGCATAAATGGAGGGGTACTACATCCTCCCCCCTAGGATCAGGCTTGCTCCTGAAAGCCTGCGAACAGATAGGGATAAAGTTCCCTCATGCGTGTCGCATCCTCCCAAGTAGCTGAAGCCTCCTCATAGCTAGGATCCCATTGGACCCTCACCTGATCAACGTCTCGACCCCTGAGACCGAGCGTCCGACGCTGTAGAATGGCCACGGGCTCCAAAGCCAGCTGCCCATCCTCTACCTGTAACGTATTCCAATCAAGTACATGAGATATGTTGGGATGATATTGTCTAAGAACTGATACATGAAAAACATCATGAATACGAGACAAACTGGGTGGTAAGGCGAGTTGATATGCCACAGGACCAATTCTCTCTAAAATCTCGAATGGTCCAATGAAATGAGGTGCAAGCTTAGAGCCTTTTCCCTAACGGATTGGACTCTTTCACGGTCGCACTTGAAGAAACACTCTATCACCAACAGCGAACTATCGGTCTACCCTATGTGCATCGGCATATTTCTTTTGCCTATCCTAAGCTACTATCAAATGCTCTCTAATACGGTCAACCTATTGCTCCATATCATGAAGCATCTCAGGCCCAAGTAATACTCTGTCCTCTAGTCGATCCCAACTAAGAGGAGTTCGACAAGGATGATCGTATAATGCTTGAAATGGTGGCATACCTATGGAACTCTGATATTCGTTGTTGTAAGCGAATTCTACTAAGTATAAATAATCCTCCCAACATGATTGTTGGTCCATTACGTACATCCTAAGCATATCCTCTAATATTTGGTTAACTCTTTCAGTTTGTCCATCAGTTTGAGGATGATACGCTGAACTAAAGTTCAACTATGTGCCTAATGCATGTTGTAATGAAGTCCAAAGGGTTGAAGTAAATACAGGATCTCTATCCGATATAATGCTACGAGGAATCCCATGTAATCTAACGATGTCCTCCATGAATATCCTAGCTACAGATGAAGCATTATATGATGAATGTACAGGTGAAAAGTGAGCTACTTTAGTCAAATGGTCAACAGTTACCATAATGGCATCATGTTGACATGATGACGTAGGTAACCCTACAATAAAATCAATGGATATAATATCCCATTTCCATTTGGGAATGAGATGTGGCTGCAATAATCCAGTAGGATGATGATGCTCAGCTTTAACTCATTGGCATTCAAGACATCTCGATATGTAGTCAGCAATATCACATTTCATACCAGGCCAGAAATACAATTGCCGAAGATTGGCATGCATTTTCTTGACCCCTGGATGAGCTGAATACGGAGCTCGATGAGCTTCAGTCATGATTAATGTATGAAGACTCTCAACATGTGGTACATAAATATGACCTAAATGTCGTAATATGCCATCCAATTCTAAGAAATAACCTGCAAATCAACCTTCTAAAGGTCTACCCGATTCAATTTCCGACCTCACTTCCTGATATAATCTATCAGTAGAAAGTGCAGCTACTATTTGACCTCTCAAATCTACTTCAAGAGTAGTAGCAGAAATCTCATGTCGACGTCGGCTAAGAGCGTCAGCCACTACGTTCTCTTTGCCTTGAACATATTTCACTTCAAAATCATACTCACACAAGAACTCCATCCACCGTCTTTGCCTAGCATTCAAGTTAGGTTGCGTAAAGATGTATTGCAAACTACGGTGATTAGTATGAAGTTCAAAATGATGACCTAATAGGAAATGTCTCCAACGAACTAATGCATGCACTACCGTAGCTAGTTCTAGGTCATGAGTAGGATAGTTTAATTCGTGATCCTTGAGTTTACAAGACTCATAAGCAACTACATGCCCATCTTGCATCAAAACTGCTCCCAAACCCTCCAAGGATTCATCTACACATACTACGAAATCCTTAGTAGGATCAGGAACAATGAGTATAGGAGCATTAGTTAACTTTTCTTTAAGAGTCTGAAAAGCCAACTGACATTGTTCTATCCAAACAAACTTCTTCCCTTTCCTCTGAAGAGAAGTAATAGGATGACCGATTCTAGAAA
>VDFB02280791.1:28087-58002 GCA_007258455.2 Sequoia sempervirens | reverse complement strand
CAGCTTACTTTTACTAAGAAGCTGAGGCAACCATATGGTCAGTTTGTAAGAGCTTATCTTTTTATACATAGAGTATTGTAAATCATTTCTTTCAAAACATTTTTCTACTATATTCTTACTAACAATTTGAAAATAATATATGGATAAAATCAGATTCTTATTTCCTATTTCTTCATCCACCTTAGTTGTCTTAATGAGATCCCCATCACTAGTTGGAGCATTGTATTACTACTAATAACACTAACCAAATTATTGTTTTGGCAGGGCATGATAATTGTAGGGATTGACACAACATCAACAACAATTGAATGGACAATGACAAAGCTTTTGAGAAAACCAGCACTAATGAGAAATTTCCAAGAAGGGCTAAATGATGTTGTGAGTGTGGAGAGAAGAATGGAGGAGGCAGACATGGAAAATCTTCCATATCTCCAAGCAACTGTCAAAGAAGCCTTTCGATTACACCCTCCAATCCTAATGATGATTAGAAAAGCAGATGTGTCTTGTGAGATTAATTGGTTTCTTATTCCAAAGAATACCCATGTGCTTGTGAATGTGTGGGCCATAGGGAGAGACCCAAGTGTGTGGAAAGATCCCTTAAGTTTTAATCCAAATCGATTTCTGGAATTTAATATTGACTTTAAAGGCCATGATTTTGAATTGATACCTTTTGGAGCGGGGAGAAGGATATGCATTGGACTTCCACTGGCATAGAAATAGGTTCATTTGGTGGTGGGATCATTGTTGCAAGCCTTCAATTGGTCAATTCCTATGGACAACAAGGAAGGTATTGATATGCTTGAGAGATTTGGCATAACTATACAAAAAGTTGTGCCACTCACAACTATTCCAACCATAAGAGATGGAATCAAGTTTTAGTATTCAAGTTGGTTGTAATATTTTTCTTAGTATGAAAAATCAGTAAGGTCAATAGTTTGGTTAGTTTCTATTGTTGGTATGGTAATTATGGTTATAGGATTTAGTATTGCAATATATTTATACTATATATTGTCAATAATTAGTCCACATGTAGATCTACAAATGATCAAATGTTTCTCGAGATGGACCCCTATATGAACACATTAGAGCTTTTGAATATCATATAAAAAGCATAAATATATTTATTCACAAAGGAAATACATACATTTTTGATTTAATAAAATATGTATACTATATATTATTGGGACAATTTTGTATGAATTTTGTAACTAATTGAGCTATAACTAGAGGTTTTCTTCTTTGTTCTTTCTTGTCGGTATGCTGGCTCGAAATATTTTTTTGTATTATTTACTTATATATATATTATAGTGGCTTGCCACTTTTTCTTAAAAAAAATAAAGTATTTTATAAAAATGCTCCTGTTATAAAATAAGATGCTCATGTAAATGTGTATTGTTGTATCATAGAAAAATGTTATTTTTATGTATACAAAAATTGTGTAGCAACACATTCATATTGGAGTACATATTATATGGTTGTCTTATCACATATATAAAAGATGAGCACAATAAATAATATGTGTTTTACCATGAAATGAGAGAGACTTTCAAAAAGTTAAATGATCATTTAAAGTTGAATATAAGTTGTATTTTCAATAATAATGTGTTGTTTTTATAATGATACATAATTTTTTTGTGTTCAACTATTAGGTTGAATTTGTGTTAGATATAAAGGTTCAAGATAACAAAATTTATTGTTAGAAAATGGTATGGAGATCATTTAAGTTGCATATAAGCTATATTTTAAATAGAAATATGATATTGTTCTGATAACAAATGATATCATTTTTTTCAACTACTAGGGATTCTATGGTGGGATTTAAAAAATATGTTTTAAGAAAAAATCTCATTAGACATGTTGATGTGGCATGTTGCATTATGAGTCACACCTCCAAACCTTATTTTTCAGATAGATAAATGGTCATTTCTCATTTCTAAAAAAATGGAGGTCCTATGAAATTCCATGTAACTACTACATGTTGGAAAAGTTAGCCAAGATGAATATTATCTTACATATAAGAGATAATTCAAGGGAATTCTTTATGAAATAGGAAAGAAAAAAAAAAATTCAAGTGCCATCATTAATCTTGAAGGAATTATTAATTAGGGATTTATCTTAATAATTTAGTTCAATTTGTCCAAATATCATTCTGGTAGTATCTTCATACTATTGGTATGAATAAATATCCTTTATGTAGTTGATTAACTCACTAGGGGCTTAGGGGACATATTCACATGTGTTAAGTTTACTTAGGTCCTAAGATTATTTGTAGAAGACTTAGTTGTCATGTCAAAATTTTATCTTTTCCTAGGTAGTAATGATAAGTTGTCTCATATCATAAGATTAATAAACTTGCAATAATATTATGGTATCTTATTTCCCACCTTGGCTATATAATGAGGTGGTCTAATCTTGAGAATTGTATATTGATCTCATTGTGCTTTCCATTTTGCCTCTAGATCTTGGGTATCTCTGTGGCCAACTCTTACATGGTTTCAAAGTGGGTTGGGTTTCATTGTATATTAATTTTTTGAGAGATCTTGAAAAGTTGAGTATGCTTTTCTCTTGCATTGTATGATGACCTAAAGAATCAGAAATTTTTTAAAGAAATACCATATTTTATTTTTTCTATGTGGATTTGTAGTGTAGGTTCATTTTGGAGCATGTTTGTGCAAAACAGTATCCATAACTGTTGTTCGAGCATTGGACCTCACTTCTTCCTTATCCTTTTGTGCAAGTGGTGGAGGTACATTTGGCTTGTGAGCCAGGCTGCAATAGTGAGCATGATTAAAGAACCCTTGGTACTCGTTCAACACCCTTATAAAGGTATCTACTTCTTGTTGATTGCAATGTTGAGCATGACCGCATCTTACTTCTTCCGTGAACACCATGACAACTCCTTCCTTGAAGAGTCTCTCAAATTTCTTGAGTGGGAGCTCCATGTGTAGGACAATCTACATGACAACATTTCCAGCACTGAGTCTTCTTGAAGACTCAGTGATTGCCCTCTTACATCCTTGAAATTTTTCTGCTTCTTTTGCCTTCCAAATGTAGCATAAGATTTCAAATTGTAGATCTCATTTTGAGATATTGTTGTAATTTTCCATCTTTGATCCATCTTGGCATTGTAAAATTACTAAATATAAAGTGTCAAATCATATATTGCTATGGGGTGTTCTTGATTGAGTGATTTTTTTTGTATTAGATATAGTAGGATCAAAATATTACATAGTAGATTGTCCAGATATCATCAGCTATATCAACAACTATATCATCAACTATGCACACAACATGCCATCAAAATAACACTAGTAAGAGGAGTTTTCAGCTTTGATCAACTTTAGACTCTAGTTGAGATATTTATATTATAAATACAAAAAGGATCTTGTCTATCAGTTCAAGAGTTGTTGTGTCCATTATCCTTTTTAGTCTCATCAGTATCCATAGTTATTGTTTGAGCATTGTACCTCACTTCTTCCTCATCCTGCTATGCAAGTGGTGGAGGTACATTTGGCCTACAAGCTTGGTTGCAATGGGGAGCGTGATTGAAGAGCCCTTGGAACTCCTTCAACACCCTTATAAAGGCATCTGCTTCTTGATGATTGCAATGGTGAGCATGACCACATCTTACTTATTCCCTGAACACTATGACAAATCCTTCCTTGAAGAGTCTCTCAAATTTCTCCAGTGAGAGCTCCATGTGTATGATAACTTGCATGGCATCATTTCCAACTATGATTCTTCTTTAAGAATCAGTGAGTTCCCTCTTACATCCTTAAATTTTTTTTATGTTTCTTTCCTTCTAAATGAACCATAAAATTTGACTACAGTCATAATTTTTTTCAAAAATTCATAACTCTTGATCTAGAAGTCAATCTTTTGCAAACAAGATATTGTTGGAAATTTGGTTTTGGGAAGGCTTCATTTTTAGGCTAAATATAATTGAGAAAGTGTAATTTCAGATTGAAGATCTCATTTTGAGATATTGTTGTAATTTTCCATCTTTGATACAGTTCCTAGTCACCACTCCTAGAGAGGGAGAATGATTTTTCCTATTGTGCCCATGAATCTGAATGTAAGGAGGGTTGTCCAGGTCCTCCTATTCCCCAAAATCCTCAGTTTCAGGTATCACTTCCAAACCATCAACCTTTGACACATCCTCATGCACTTGAGTCACCCCCGAGGGTGGAGATCTAGCCTCAACATACCCAAATACCTTATCATCCTTAATAGCCTCCAACTAAGTTGCTTCCAAAGATTCCACCAAATCACTAACAAGGGAAGACTTATCCTCTTCACCTTGCCCAACCACCTTATTCGCTTCTTCCAAAATCACCTGGCCTTCCAATACATCAGCCTTGCCCTCCAAAGCTAGGTCCTCTTCAACAACCTCCACATTATTAGACATGTCCAAAACCTCTTTCTTCATAGGCTCCACATCCTGTTTCGGGTTTTTCTCCTTTTCTCTCCACTTCTTAGTAAACTGTTTCAGCACCTTGAGAGAACACTTTTTGGCCCAATGGAAACCTTTTTTACAATGGAATCAGGCAAAGGGATCCAATTTGAATTCAACCACTTGCTCCCACACCACAATTTAGAGTTAATTTTTATCATAGTCAGAAAATTAGCTGATTGCTCCACACTTACACAAAATATTGCATAAATCAACCTCTTCCTAGAGGTTGTCATTTTGTCAATAGAAAGAAAATACCCAAAAGTGCTTGTTATGCCTTTGAACACTTCTGTTGTGCATGTTTTACACACACAACCTACTAAAGGCAGGGACCCCCTCTTTTCACTCTTGATGGGTCATTTTCTCTCCCGTCTTACTTTACAAACCCCTATTTCCAAGCCTAAATTGGTCATGTGCCTTCAAATGATCAAATTACCCTTGAGCAGATTCACCTACCTAATTTGTATGCTAGGTCTTTTGCTTTCATGAAAATTCCCTTGCAGGTTTCCCTTCATCCATTGCCCCGATTTCCTCCAAGCATAACAAACCCACAACTACTGGTCACCTTGTGTAGCTTGCCACTTCTATTTTTCCACTTTTGCAATGGCTAATGCCCAAATTTTTCCCGCATGGTGGGATCTGCACTTACTTTCTTTTTCTGAACCTTGACCAAGCATCCAAACGAGTGTGTGTTTCTACATCTCACCTAACCCGATTTAAGCATCCCAAGAAATCAATGCATGCCATTAATGGAAATTGGTGTATAAATGTTACTCCATTCCTTTCATTTTACCTGAGGCATTCAAATCTGAGGGAGAAACAAAGTCCTCCTTCCTTTTCTAGTTTTTTCCATGCTCTTGCTGACTTGATCCATTCTCACATGCTTCACGTTTTCCATCATTTTTTGACTTTGTGGAGAGGTTTTCTATGGATTTGGGATGTTTTCATGATGCCTAAGTGAACTGCCAAGGTTTTGTTAAGTTTAAGGAAGTTGCAGAAATTTCATTGCAGGCCACCATCCCTCTCTGGCCATTTGGGAACTTTCCTTGCGGGGTGTCATCCCTCTATGGTTGTTTCATAACTTTCCTTGTAGGCCATCGTGTTTGGGTCGTTATGTGCTCATTGTCATTTTCACAAGGGCAGCGACCCTTCGGCTTCCTCCTTCCAAATCTTCACATTTCTGGAATCGGTGCAAAATTCAAGTTTTCATCATGTAGGGACCATCAAATGAATGCCAACCAACTTTTTCTTGCATGGTGGGATTTGTACTTAGTTTCTCTATTTGAGCCTTGACCAAGCATCCAAACGAGTGTGGTTTTCCACATCTTACCTAACACGGGTTCACCATACTAGGAAATCAATGCATACCATTAATGGAAATTGGTTTATAAATGTTGCTCCATGCCCTTCATTTTACCTGGGGCATTCAAATTTGAGGGAGAAACAAAGTCCCCCCTTCCTTTTCTGGTTTTTGCCTTGCTCCTACTGACTTGGTCCCTTCTCACATGCTTTGCATTTTCCATCATTTTTTGACTTTTGGGAGAGGTTTCCTATGGATTTGGGATGTTTTCATGATGCTTAAGTGAATTTCCAAGGTTTTGTTAAGTTTTAGGAAGTTGCAAAAATTTCATTGTGGGTTGTCGTCCCTCTATGCCCATTTGGGAACTTTCCTTGTAGGTTGTCTTCCCTCTATGGTTGTTTCAAAACTTTCCTTGTGGGCCATCGTGTGTGGGTCACCATGTGCTCATCGTCATTTTCAAAAGGGTGGCAACCCTCTAGCTTCCCCCTTCCAAATCTCTGCATTTCAAGAATGGGTGCAAACTTAAAGTTTTCATCATGTAGGCACCATCATATGAATTTCCTCACATCCTTAAAGGGGTTTGCATCAAATTTTCCATCTGTTTAGAAATTGCATAAATTTCCTTATGGGTTGCCATCCCTCTGTGGCCATTTGGGAACTTTCCTTGTAGGCCGCCATACCTCTGTGGTCATTTGGGAACTTTCCTTGCGGGCTATTGTACCTCCATCACCATTTTGGAACTTTCCTTGTGGCTCGTCATCCCTCTGTGGCCATTTAGGAACTTTCTTTGTGGGTTGCTATCCCTCTGTGGTTGTTTGTGAACTTTCCTTGTGGATCGCCATCCCTCCGTGGTCGTTTTAGAATTTTTTTTGTAGGCTGTTGTGTGTGGGTTGTCGTGTGCTCATTGTTGGTTTTAAAAGGGCGATGACCCTCTAGCTTCCCCCTTCCAAATCTCTACATTTCTAGAATGGGTACAAAAATTCAAGTTTTCATCATCTAGGAACCATCAAATGAATGTCTTCACATGCTTAAATAGGTTTGCATCAAATTTTCTGTGTTTGGACATTGAATTTTTTTTTTTGCGGGCCACTGTCCCTCTGTGGCCATTTGGAAACTTTCCTTGTAGGCCGCTATCCCTTCATGGCCATTTGGGAACTTTCCTTGTGGGCCATTGTCCCTCCGTGGTCATTTGGGAACTTTCCTTGTGGGCCACCATCCCTCTGTCACCATTTTACAACTTTCCTTGTGGGTCACCATCCATCTGTTGCCGTCCATGGGAACTTTCCTTATGGCCCACCATCCCTCCGTTGTCATTTGTGGGAACTTTCCTTGTGGGGCACCCTCCCTCCGTCGTCATCCACCGTTCATCATCCATCCATCCACTACTGAATTTGACTCCATTTTCTGAAAAACATTCATCGGTCTTTCGACAAACATTTGTAGGACTACTGATGAACTAACAAAATAATTTTCATCAAAAATTTTTCCTCAAAATTTTGATGAAGAATTAAACATCGAAATAACGGACTAGATTCTTCGGTCGTTGACATCATAAAATGGCTCTATTGTTTGTTAGAATATCGATGACAACTTTGTGTATCCACCAATGAATTATAACCAAATCGCAATTGCAATGCCTCTTCCAAAGCATCGAAACAACACCAAAATTTTGTCACCATTTTGATGAAATGGAAAAGTAGTTATGACAAAGCCTTTGTCATAGCTATAGTAACTTCATTAGACCTTTTTGGTGATTCGCCGGTTGCCTTCATTGAAATTGCAATGAAACAATGAATTTTTTTTTTTAAATATTCGTTGAAATGTACCATCATGGAGACTCTTGGTAATGACCACCAAAGACAACCCATGGGTGAGAGATCAATCATCAACATAAGATAGAAAACTCACTCTAATAGTCCATGTCTTGCCGATGACTTCCATCGGCAAGAAAAATCCAATGTCACACCGATCTAACCTCTTCATGAGTTTTAAATAGACCTACACTATGTCATCATGAAGACTCTTGGCGATGACCCCCGAAGCCAACCCATTGATGAGAGATCAATCATCAACATAGGATAGAAAACTCACTCCAATAGTCCATGTCTGGTCGATGACTTCTGTCAGCAAGACAAATCCAATGTCACACCGATCTGACCTCTTCAGGAGTTTTGAACATTGCTGGTTATCAACAAGACATTTTGAGAGTCTTGCTGATTTAACAAGTGTCTAAGAGAAAGTAAAAAAATGGAACCTATTAACTTTCTTAATTTGGGGTTCTTTAAATCATAAAATAGATACCATCTTCTTATGTAATGTACTTATATTTAGATTTGAATTTGAGACCAATTGTCATTGCACATTCCATTTTACTCTCATAAAGTATTCTATAAGCAATATATTGATAATTCTAAATGATTTATGGTGTTGTGCAACTCTACCTATTATCACAGTTTTTTTGTTCCCCCCTAGAGAATCTTGCAAAGACAAGTTTACAATACCAAGTCAAATAATATGAAAAATACTTTCTTCCATACAAATTAAATGATTATTCTCACAATGGAAATTGTTTAATCATAACAACAATTCCATGAAAGCTTATCCATGCTTCATAAGAGATGATTGATCATACATATAGAATGCAAGATACATAGAAAAAAAATTACACTTGAGAACAACCAAGGGCTAACAAGGGAAGGAGTTAAGAAACATCTGGATTGAAGAGAAAATGTGTAGGGAAAATGTTGAGTAGTGTCAAGAAAACAAAGCTTGTAGAAAATATTCTTAACATCATCAAGCTCTTGAACAACTTAAAAAATTTAAAATACTAACACATACATGAGACATGTAATGAACTTCCAATATCTACTATCTTTTTCATTAATGGAGAGGTAGGTAAAGGAGAAATAATTGTAATTGTAACACTATTCATAGTCCAGTAAATTGTGTTCATAATTTGTGTTCAATGGACCTTAGTTTTATCATTATACTGCCCATCTAATACCATATTTTAATCCAAGGTTCAACTGTCTCAGATCTAAAGAAGCACCTTCAATTAACCATTTAAAGTACTATAGAATAAGGTAAAACTTTTACTTGAGAAAGAGTGGGTACACTTGTAGGATTAAAATTCTCGCAATCATTAGGATTTATTGGCACACAAACACAACCTACAACATATGAAGTAATGGACGACTACAAGTTAGTGAAATGGTCCTTAATATGTGACTGGTTTGCAAATTGATTGGTAGAAAATAAGGTTACAAACATATCTACATAAAAAATTATGAGGACAAACTACTGTAATCATCAAAATAGATGAAAAGTGCAAAGGAAAGAGTCGAGCTACATCTCTAGAGCCCTAAAAAAGTACATGAAAGAAACATAAAAAAGAACAAACCAATTTTTGGATGAATACAAAATGGTTCCTTCATCAAGTCATTCATATGCTTTCACACCTGACGGGACATTAAGAATATTTTAGTCTTCCTCTGTGAAATTAACTACTTACAGAAAAAACCCAGAAACCAATATTATATCCTTCCATGTCTAGCTGAGGGTAGGTATAAGAGAAAACAATTTCCTTAATGCAATGCTGAAAAATATCAATGTGTGTGTAGATTTGTATTACTCAAAATACCATTTCACTGCCTAAGGAAAAATACCAAAGTGATGTTTTAAATTTCAATCTTCACATAGGATCCCTTATTGCTACACATGCATATACAAGCATTATTTATCTCTAAAATATTCAAATATTAAGAATTTAATTAGCTATAACATGGAAAGTTGTTGTTTAGACATAATCCATCATCTTTTACATATCTTTATTCACTCCTAGAGCTTCAGATAAATTTGTGTAAATGAGACAGAAATGTGAATATTTTATGACAAAAAATTCTTAAAAGGAGGGGGGAGAGAAAAGGGTAGGGGGAAAGATAATTCTTGAATGTATAGTAAAGTATAACATTTTGATCATTATAACAATGAAACAAATCTTAAGCTTGAAGCATTAATATCATTTAGAACATTTATGATCAAGAATGAGTGTAAGTAGAGAAATTTTTGCATACCTGTAGATGGTACAAAATTTCATGGTTAAGTGGAAGCCTCCCATCAACAACAAGATCCAAATATCTATGTATCTATCTAAATCAAGCCTCTAAACCCTTCAGAGTTGTCAATTTTTCCACTAACCTGTTATGCACAAAAGTCAAATTTTAGAGTTATGTCACCACTAAAAACAGAAGAAATAGAGCTTTGAAACCAAATCCACACAAAACACAATTTGGTATTCATACAAAGCCATACAAACAAACTAAACTCAGAACATTGGAATGGAATCAACTTCAAATTATGATGCAGAGCATGGATTTAGGGTATAAAGAATCATTTTTCTGCCACCATAGTGAAAAGTTAGCACTTTCTTTCATCTTTTCATATTGGTTTGATGCTTCAAACGATTCATTTCTTATATTGAAAAGTGCATTACCTTATCAAACTTCCCTTTTTTTTTAGAATAGTTTAATATTCTCTACTTAACAGGGCCAACCAAGTGACGATGGAACCTCATTTGCCCCCCCCTCACATCACTCTCAATTCCCCATACCCAATCATATAAAATTAATCATTCATTCATCCATTAATAACTTATAACATTCATTCATTAACATATAACATTCATTCATTAACATATTCACATTCATTCATTAACATATAACATTCATTCTTTTAGTTTTTACATATTATCAAATATATGGTTGTCATGATATGACTACAATCACTTTTTTCTTTTCTTTTTTAAAGCTTAAAAAATATAAAGTGGAGTATCATTTTCTAAATCATTTGTCCCCCCTTTAGTTGTTCTTCCCTCTGCTCATGATATTAATGCACGCCTAGTCGTGTGCTCATGACGTGGATGCCACTACAAGGGGGGTCTGCTGCAATAACAAAGAATTGTTAAATTGATATGTTTTATTATTGTTGTTACAAGTATTTCATTAATTAAAAGAACATTAGAGTTATTCTCTTTACCTGATGAGTCCACATCATATTCCTAAATTTCTCTTATAGACTCATGCTCAACATGTTGAACACCCTCTAAATCTTGATCTATAGTTGAAACATGAAAGGTTACATTAATTAATACACCAATTGAAATTAAATATGTTTAAAAGAACATTAGAGTAGTCCTCTTTACCTGATGGTGCCACATCATGTTCTTGATCTTCTCTAGCCTGATCATGCTCAACACATTGATCACACTCTACATGCTGTAAATTTGAAACACGAAAGGTTGCATTAATTAGTATACCAATTGAAATTAAATATGTCTAAAAGAAAATTAGAGTGGTCCTCTTTACCTAATGGGTCCACATCGTGTTCCTGATCTTCTCTAGCATGATCATGCTCTACATGCTCTAAAGTTGAAACACAAAAGGTTACATTAATTAATACACCAATTGAAATTAAAGATATTTAATTGTATTAATCCATATTGTGTTTTGTATAGCACATGAATACATTCAGTACTGGGATGCACACCATGACCTTCATTTGTAGGTTGTGTTCCAACCACACAAGGCTACATTCCAATGCCATGTACAGTATTATCATTGCTTGTATGTTTAAAGAAAATAGGCATGCAATTACTTTATGGTGGAAATTAATATTGAATAGATTGCACAATTATTCAATTTTAAATAAACTTTATTGAGTTTATATACCTGTGTGTCAGATGCAGTGGAAGATTGTGTTTTGCCAGTCAAGACTCTTAGGCATTTAGGCACAACTCCATAGCCTTACTGGAAGGAAATCTTCAGGTCCTCCTCTATGGGAACTCTGTTGAATTCAGAGCCCTGGATTTTTGTATAAGATCATGAATTTTTCTTCTATGGTGTGATAAAACCAAAATTTTTTGTAATTTATTATTTGGATGCAATATTTCATTTATTGATACTTACAATTCGTGTGACTAATTTCATATAACCACTAGAGCCAAGTTTGTGTTGCCCATGTTTTTCTAATCTTGCCTTTGTTGCTTTCAATGTGTTGGGAAGCCTATGAAATGTTTGAAATATGTTAGACTATGTAAAAAGAAAGAGTAATTAGTATATAATTACATTGTTGATAGTATAAAATACCTTCCTTGGCCCAGTGGTGTCTTTCCTTTTTTTATTTTCAACCTTCTCCTTTCCATCTGACGCCAGGTCCTTCCACTCCCGCTCTGGAATCATGGGGGGATGCTTGTACTTTTTGTTCTTCTCTAAATGTGACCTATATTGGTCCTTCACATACTTTAGATAGGTACCAACTTTCCTAAGGACCTTGGTTCGGTTAAATGTTTTATCACCGAACAATACAACTAAACGGTTAATGAGCTCATCTTTTAAATCTTGATTTTGGGCATTCCACCATGTGTGTATGGTGGGCCCGAAGAACTCCAATGTAATATCACTTAGATATTTATAAAAAATATCATTTCTTAAAAAATGATCATGGGATCAATAGTCTAAAAAAAGTGAACAGTAAGTAAATTTCAATTGGATTATATATAATAATAATAAAAAAAATTTAGAGTACTTGGGACCTTCTCTCTCTTTATGGGAATGAAATCCTCGGCCACCACAAATGTGATAGGAAATGTTCCCATACTAATAATATAGGAAGATATATGAAATGTTGCTAAAACATCACGAGTACTAGTGGCCTCTACATCCCCAGGTACATGTCCTATTGCATGTTCTGGCATGTGTTCACTGCCAAAGGGTGTAGTAATGGATGCTTGCATGGTATGTGTTGCCGACATTTCAGACGAGAATATATGCACAAATGATGGGGTTAGATGATGTGATGTATGCATAGGAAGATTGGGATGGACACTTTACCAACCCCTACTCCTCGAGTAGCACTTGCAGTACCCTGATCATGGCTAGGAGGATCATGAGGATGAAAAAAAATTCTATAAAAAGAACACATATTTTAGTTCATGACATAAAAGAGTAAAAAATACAAAACCATGAATGAACTTATGTTATAATTAAAGACCTCATGACAACTTACTTGAAATTTTTATGCTCTCTCTGTCAATATTTTAACCCTCTCTCTTATCTCATATGTTTGAGGCACTATGACTAACAACTTAAGGATTTCTTCATTGCATTTTTTTGGGTCTTCCTTATCATATCGAGAGGGTTTGCTGAATAAGCAATGTCATCAACACATAATATTGACTGTACCTACCTATGGATGCTCTCGTCTACTACTGGTTCCTTTCCTTTATCAGTTGACTGCAACAAGAATATTAAAAACATTATCCAAATTAACCCAATAAACTTATAAAAAAAATATAATAATAAAAAAAATTCTCGTATCTAGTTTGTACAATTACAATGATGTAAAATTGTCGGGTAGAAGTGCTTGAAGATACATCACGATCTATGCTTTAGGCCAGAGACTTCCCTATATGATCAATGTCTTGCTGTGACAAAAATTAAATATAAAAAAATATTACCGAAATGAAACCAATAGACTTACAAAAAATACATAATAATAAAATGGTATATTGGAGTCATTAATTGGAGGTTGGGTAAAATGGTACATAGTACATGCCACCCCCATAGTAACTGTGTTTATAACTAAGTGATTCAAATTGTAATCGATTAGCAACTCTTCCCCTGTAGTTATTGATTTTATCGCACATACGAATACATGGTTTCCCTCGCGTGCCTCAAATATGCAATTAGGTTGCTTATTTGTTGACCCAGGTTGTGTACTATTTATAAACCCTACAATATTCCCTGATGCTTTTTGCCTTCGATCAATGTACATAGCCACTCCTTTATTTTGATCCTTATCTTTTAGTTGTATATAATTTTCTAGCAGTGCATACCTACGCATACTTTGTGTATATCGAACCAACTGCATCCAATATTTGTAATTGTAACAGGGTCCGACATACTCCATTAATTCAGTAACTTTGTTGTAATATAACTTTATGTCGTCCATGCAAAATAGGCCTAAACCATGTAATGACGATGGTGTTATGCGATATATCCTCTCATTGACACAAAAATCAATGTTTATTGGAGGAAATTCCTTGGGTACCCATTGTTTTCGTAGATGTTTGTACCTCAAGGGCACCTCAACGTCGCCTATGCTCTCATCATCATAAGAACATGACCCCCCTTTAGTAAGAAAAAATTCTATGCGTTTTCAGAATTTTCTTCTAATATTTTGACCTCTAGTTGATCTCCCTCTTTTAGACCTACTACATGTCTCGCTTTCCTCTTCTCTTCCTGAATTTCCCATGCTCGAGGAAGATAGATCTGAAAAATACCTATTTGATGGTTCTTGCAATCATAAGGATGTTGGATGAAGTTCTTTCATGGTGATGTGAGCCCAAGGTGACATTATGATTAATCTATCATTTCATTGCTAGAATTTCACAAGTTATAAGGTAATGAAGTCTTGATAGATTGAAATTTATTGTTACTACTGTCCAAATGTGTCCATCACAAATCAAATCTACTTAACATTTTAACTCCCAAACTTTGTAACAAGTGTTAAATGTGGCTATGGTCCACCAGTTACACAACCAAGGCCTCAAATATATTCTCCATGGTATCCAAGTACACATAGCAATGATCTTCTCTTGTACGCTTGGACATGATTTAAAGAACTTAGCTAGGAATTATTCATTTAACCTAAGGTTTTCCCATAATACCATCATTGGAAAAGTATGATCAAATTCTTCTATTATTAAGAATTGGTCTATGTGCCTCTAGTAATCACTATAAATGTTTGCAAGGATAAAATGAATAATTGCATTAGGTAGGAGAGAATCAAATTTGATTTCTTCAAAGATTATATTCCTCTATTCATAATTTTTAAGGGTTGTGTGTGGATGAGGTTATCACTACCAAGAAGGGGGGAGACCTTTCCTTGCATATGTTTGTGGTGGAGGTATTAAATAAGAATTATATTCCTCTATTTTCATTCATTAGATCTAGCTTAGCCTAGCATATACTTGGGTTAAGTCTACAATTGCTTCAGACTCATGTGATGAAGGCTATGTGTGATGAAATCCTAGACCTCAACCAATATGTGGGTAGATTATGGGAGTTTTGCCAAGATCTCAGGCTGGTCGATAAAAATGTGAAAGAATAAGCTATTTTATTTTTTGTGTCTTATCTTATACCATTTTATGACAATGGGGGTTCCAATGTACGAGAAGATCTTTGAAAACTAGGCATGAAAAATGTAGGTTAAAGAGAATGGGGGTGCCAAACTTACAGTACTCATTGTCCCTTGGTTGTTTATTTTCCTTGAGTGCCCTCAACCTCATCCTCAGTGTTGGTATTGACCTTGTTTTCACTCCTCCAAACTCTTCGTCAGTGCTGGTATTGACCTTGTTTTCACTACTCCAAACTCTTCCTCAACATTGGTATTGACCATTCACTTCTCCAATTTGACAAGGTACAACTTGGTTTTGTTAGGTTTTAGAGTATATTAATTAAATTGAACATTATGGCGCCATTTAGCTAGGTTTTAATATTCTACAATATAGTTAATTATATATTAGCTATATTTTACATAATAAATAATATAATTATTCAACTTATTATAATTATATATTATATTATTTAACAAAATTATTAATACGTATAAAATTATTATAATTAATAATTAATAATATATATATTTTTATATAATACAAAATATAATTAATATAATATATAATTAATATAATATATATTTAATGTAATAGTAATATATATTAGCATAATATTAATATGAAAGAGAGAAACTAAATTTTGATTGGTTGTTTCATGTCAACAATCCAAGGATGGCATGTGTCCTTGGGGAGTTATTCTCAAGGTAGCATGCCATTTGATTAAAGATATGATAATTCTCCTTGAAAACATTTTCAATGTACCCATTACACACTTAAGGAGACAAAGATAAATATAGGGAAGAAAATATAGAGAGAGAGGGAGATAATGACAAAGATACAAATAGAAAGGGAGACAAGGAGATAGAGAGAGGTAGAGAGATAAAGAGATAAGGATGAATAGATAGAGATATAGGGAGGGTGATTGATATATCTCTCCCTGTCGCTCTTTATCTCTCTATATCTCCCACTATCTAGTCACTCCCTCTTCCCCCTCTATCTATTGAGCTATCCCTCCCTCTCTCCCCTTTCTCTCTCATTCACTCCTTCTCTCCTACTCTATATCTCTATCTCTATTTCTCTTTTTATCTCCCTCTGACTCTTCACTCTATCTCTTTTTGTCCATATATTTCTCTACCTCTATCATGATCACTCTATTGGGTATGTGCAGGATCATGATGGGCCAAAAAGTGGCAATATGACAGGTATGTGGCTAACAACTATTTTTTTACCCAAAATTGATGAAACAAAAAGGGTTTTTAAAGGAGATTCTTAGTTTTCCACCGATATAAATTATAATTTTCTTTGAATTTAATAAGTAATTATTATTCATTTTGTATTAAAATTATGACTAAAGTCTTAATCAATAGGATGATTGAAAAACATCTATAGCTTTCAAATGGTGTCACATTTTTTGAATCCAAAACATATGTCACATTCTATTCTTCACATACTATAGGATTAAACAAAGAAAAATTGAATTTCATGAAGTTTTGATCAAGTTAAGGTGGTTAGACATACAATTTCTTATAATTCTTAAAAAGTTCTAATAAAAAATTCATAATTAATTATTTACTTGGAAAAAAATTACAAAAAAATATGCATCACATCAAGGCATGAGTCCTCTACTTATATCTAAAATATTATAAAAAAATATTATCATTTTATTGTGTTTAGGGTGGTCGATAGACACCTACTTATTTTTTCCTTGAAATTTAAGTACCACTACATTGAAATTTCAAATTTTCACCAAATAGATATATTTTTTTTTAAAAACCTAGTAGTTTAGAAACCACATTCAATTTTCTACAAATTCTATTCTTACATATTTTTGAAATAATATAGATAACTTATTAAAAATTTTACATCAAGCTGCCCAACTCTAATTTTTCTAAAAAAATTTCCACTTAAGGGCCTGTTCTTTCCATGATGATTTTGCACATACCCTATCTCTTTCACCATCCCCCTCTATCTCTCTATATCACCCCCTTTCTATGTATCTCCCTCTCCCTCTATATATATTGAGCTATCTCTCCCTCTAGCTCCTATCTTCTTCTCTCTCTCTCTCCCTTTCTACATATCGCTCTCCCTCTCCCCTTGTTCTTTCTCTCCCTTTTCTACCTATCTATCTCCTTCTCTTCTCTCTTTTCCTCTTCAACCTATCTCTCCCTCTCTACCTCTTCTCTATCTCTCCTCCTCTACCTATATATATCCCTTTCTCTCCCTCCCCCTTGTCTATCTCCCCTTTTCTATCTCTCACCATCTCTCCCTCCCTATCCCCCCTATCCATCAACTCTCTATCTCCACCTCTCTTCCTTTCTCTTCCCATATATCTCCATCTCTCTTTCTCTTCCCATATATCTCTATCTCTCTCTCTTTCTCTCCCCATCTATCTCTATCTCCCCATATATTAACTAAGAATCCATGCAAGCATACAATAGTATATGTTGGTAAAACTATAATAGTGTTTTATTAAACTATAAGTAACACTTATCTTTCTAATGTCAAGCCTTCTTATAAAAATAGTGTTTTATTAAACTATAAGTAGATTATTGTCACCACTCTTCATTCAACATGAAATGCCAAATGTAGCAATTGTTTTGATGCTTTTGTCAAGTTTCATTAACCAAGCTATTTACTAGTTTGAATAAAGTTGTATTATGACCCTTCATCTCTTTAAAATAATTAGAAAATATTAGCGAGATCGGGAAGGGGAGAAAACTAAACTCCTTCAAAATAGGGGTAGTTACAGTGGGTTTTTTAGTTTTCTTTGTATACTATATACTTAGTTCCTCTAGGATAAATAAGTCACTTGAGATCATTTTCTTAGTTGTGTATCCTAACTAATATAGAGTAAGCTTTTTCATTTTAATTGAATACTATATAATAGTTTGTGTTGAAAGAATTATTTCCATTCTTTGTAGTTTTTACATTGGAATACAAATCATATTTAATTTCATGCCAATATACTTCTTTCATAAAGATATTTTTTTGAAATAAGTGCTTCATAACCCATATTTAACCAAATCATAACCTATCAAAAAGGCAACATGAATTTTATAAAGAAAATAACACTTGACCCAATCATAAGTGTATGGCCTTCGCAGAAAGGAGTGATCCACCTTATTAATAACAACTACCTGATTTAGACCTAGTAGGTTAAACTCAACCAACCTATCAACCTACCTTCAATAGGCTTCCAACAAGTTTAGAATGACCAATTTAAAAAATCCAAACAACTCTCAAAGCCTAACAAAGAATAGAAGTCAGATTTCACACTTTGACTCCTTGAATCCTTGTAACAATGTAAACCTAGTTTTTTCCCAATAACTCAAAAAATTTCGAAAACACCAGAGAAACCCTTGATGGTTTTAGACACCCAATTTGGAGTTATTAAACAAACTTCAAGGGCAAGTGAAATTTATTTTCCAAATTTTACAGTGATTTTGCACTCGTTGATTCCTTAAAGAAGACCTTATCTTGAGTATAATCCATCATAGTAACATATGATCACATCATTATTGACCATTTGATATCATGAAAAACCTCCAAAATCTAGTATTCAAATAACCCATATCGACAAGAATTTGTGTAGGTTTCTTTGATTCATAAATCATTATATTCTCATTTTCAACATATTAGCGAAAGAACAAAAATGTCACTAATCGGATTACATAAGAAGATACACATTGGGATGATACAGTCCATGGTATCACCAATAATATATTCATTGGCAAGACAAGTTCGATCAGGGTGAAATGAAAAGGTCATATAGAGCATATAGGTCTCATCGATGAAGTTCCATCGGCAAGAAACCTCTCTTGTCTCACCGATCAAAGCACAATGAGTTGTATCAGAAGGAGTCTTGGCAACATGAGATCGAAGGAATAATCATCGGGGAGACTTATAACATCATTTAAATTATTGAATGTCTAATTGATACACCATGTCTTGCAGATGAAGATAGAAATAGATCATAATAGTCATCGGGGTGACTCTTGGCGACATTTATATGAATTAGATGGATATATTATGTGATATCGACATAATGTCTCCCCAACCAAAAGAATGTTTAATGAACATTAGTCAAGCTTGAATAAAATGAACGCCCAAATTTTGAATTGTCTTTTCTATAGAACATTTGATGTGATAGTGAGTAAATTCGAAGATCACCTACACTCGTGTTCAAAGCTAGGATTACTAAAGAAGACATATCTGAGAGATTGGCTTATGGTCTCATTGATGAAGGGAATCTATCAACATGAAAAATATATGTAGGGTCAAACATTTAAGTCTTGCTGATGAAGTTTCATCAGCAAGACCATCATTTCTTTCACTGACAAGAGCATTGGCAATATATTGGCGAGACATGTGTCATCAGTGTAAATCCTGAATGTTCACTTGACCCACTAAGTTACACCGATAGGAGGATATCAGTAGGAGTTTTGGTGACATTCAAGACCAAAAGAAAAGTTATTGGTGAGACTTATAACATCGGAGGAACCAATAAATGTGTTAGTGATACAAAAAGTCAAGTCGATGAAGAAACAAATGAACCAAAATGATTGTTGGGGTGACTCTTGGCAATGTATATGGGAAAAATGTTAACATCGGTCAGATTTGTAGAGTGTTACCCCAATCAACAGTGTATTCAATGAACATTGATTGGGGCCTAATGTATAGATTGCCTAAAATTTGAAGGTGTCTTTCCGACCAATTCATTTGATGTGACAGTAAGGAATTCAAAAATTTGTTACATTTGTGCCTGCAGTTAAAACATTAATGGTGCCATGAAGTACAGGTAATTTCATAAATTGGAAGGAAATCATTGCAAAATGAACATTATTGTGAATTGGTAGTGAAGGAAACAAGGAGACAAACAAAGGGCCAGAGAATTGTTTCTGTTGAAAGACCTCAATCAAAACCGATAAGTCCTCTACATTTTAACTTTTTCATTTGTGCAATTTTAAGCGAGTAATATGGAAGCCACTAGCTCAGGGAAGTTGAAAGGTAGAAAAAAAAGTGAGAGCAGTCACCCTAAGAGTAAGAAGCAAAAATTTGAGTCTAGAATTGAGCTGGATGGTGCTGAATGAAAGTTGAATTAGGATTTCAATGACCAATTTCCTGGCTCTGGGTCTAGAGGTAGGCGCTCCGCGCAACTGAGGGCGAAAGTGGATAAATTGGACAACAAGTGCAAGCACATAGGAGATATTTGGACCCCAATAAGAGGCTATGAATTGTTTCGAGCTAGTTTGTAATCTCTGGCGTCTAAATTTGAGAAAAATAGTTTTCCCTAATGTGTTTGTCAATATAGAGCTAGTAAAATTGTTGGCCACCCACTATGACTCAAAACTTAAAGCCATATGTGGACCATCTAGGAAACCATTCATATACATAATAGAGGCTTCAATATGTGAGGTTTTTTAAGTTGGAAGGACCGTGGTGTAATGAGAAAATTGTGAATGAAGAGTTGGAAAAGGAGTTTTGGAGAATGGACACCACTGACAAGGGTTGGAGGTTTTCCTTACATAGAATTAAACAAGATGGTAAAATTGTCCCACTTGACGATGGCAATGGGCATCCATTCCATGTGAACTTATTCAAGCCATATATGAGATATACCTATTTCTCGATAGGACAAGTGTTGGGTATGGAAGTTTCTAAGTATATGTCCATTGTTCCCATGGTAATTGTAGCTGACATTCAATGTCATAATTCTAGGTTATTCGATTATGCTTCATTTGTCTCCAAGGGACTCAACTTAGCATTGGTGGCAATCAAGAATAAATTCCCCATTCTTCACCTTAGGCATTATTCTCTTTTAATGCATCTAGTATTGTACTTCGAAAAGGAGTTAGGGATTTGGCCAAAAAAGTTGAAGGTATCACAGTTTGATAAAGAGGGAAAATTGTTACCCATTCAATTGTGGACTGCCATTTGGGATAGTAGGATTGCTAATTCTAGTTTCTTGTATTTTGAAGAATATTTTGTAAAGCTAGTATATGAATTCTACAGTCATCCTTGTGTGCACTCATCGTCTAATGAAATAAAATGCTTCCTCAGACCTAAGGACTTTAATGGACCAATTGATCACAATGGGGGGACTGGTATTGCTTGGAAGATGCTACTGTGGTAAGGGTGTTTGGTTTTGAGGATTCTCCATTCATTTTTCCTAAAACAGTTTCGGATAGGATTGTATATTTGGAAATTGTAAGACAAATGGATTTTTCTAGTTTCATGAATTTTGGTTCATTTGGAAGAAAGGAATTTATGCCTTGTACTCTGTGCTTTGATGATTTTATTATGCCTACAAAGGAAGGATATGATTTGATCCTTGAAAAATTAATGAAGTATAATATGAATAAGGGTCCACCAAGAGAAGATTTTGATCTAGAGGGATATATCAATTCTACCAAGCAAAGGATAAACTTTGGATGATATGATCATGTTCCTTATTAGTTTGATGACATGATTAGAAATTTGGATGCAGAGGAAGCAGAGAGAGTGGTGGATGAATACAACCAAGCATTTCCAGATACAAGGTTCCCTTTTTCTGGAGATGAGGAAACTAGAGAAGATATGCCACGAGACCTATCCAATAGGATTTCTAGATTAAAAAATCAATATTACAACTACCCTCCTAGAGAACTAAGTGTTGAAGAGAGCCAAGAAATAGACACCAAATAGATGGCGTATAGGTCATTTGTAGCAGACAGTGAATTTGTGAATTCTTCAAAATTTAGATCTTTCTTGTTTTAAAAAAGGGCAAGGAGATAAGGGAGACAATTGATAATATTACACCAAGCAGTGAGGAGCAGCTACTAAATAATTTGAAATTAACTGTGGATAGAGAAATGGCTAATATGACCCCTGACAAAGGAAGGAAAATGTTAGAGGATGTTGGAGTTATGATCTTTCCAAGGCTGGATTTTAATTTTGCATTGGTGTTTGATAGCTTCTTAAAGGATAATAGTGCCACACACAAGCTTAGTCTGGAGGGGTTGATAGAAATATATGTTGAATCCAAATATAACCCGGATTAAGGATCACTCATGATATGGGCCTTGTATCCACCTCATAGAAAGTCAGTGGTGATTGATATTGAGAATTAATCTCGACATGTCATGACTCTGAAGGTTGGAGAAGTAGATCCTGTGGTGACTGCAGACATTGGGATTAATGTGGAAAAAATGAATAAATCCCAAATACAAATGTTGATAAAATAAAAAGAAATGTACAAAATGAATGAAAGGATCATGAGAGAAAATGATCATTTGAAGGACATGCTAGGAGTCACAATGGGACATCCTAAATTACTAATACATGGTGAAAGCTCACAGGTAAAAGATCATTGGGAGGAGTCAACTGCATATTCACAAGGTATAAATGATACACTCATTGCAATAATAAAAAAAGGTAGGCCAACTTAATGATTTAGTTGAATAAGTTATGGGGAGCATATTCAAAGAACCATGTTAAAGGGAAAGAACACGAGAGAATTGATGGAAGGATTCAAGAAAAGTTTTGAGAATTGAATGAAAGAGATGTTCCTAATAGTGTGTCCATTGGTATGGGTAACTAAATTATAAAGAAACACAAGGACTATTATGAGGAACTGCAAGAAGATGCAAAGGGGTTGGTTGATGTTACGAATATGGGACTACCTACACTATTTGAAGATGGAGAAAATTTGAAAGAGAAAGCCAAGTGGATCAAAGAATGTGAATTGATGCTACAGAGAATTCTAGAAAATGCTACAGGGAAGGATTCGACATTGGATGAGAGTTGTGTGCACAACGAAAGGATGATAAAGGTGGAAATATTGGCCAATAAAACATTAGGAGATGTCGATACTCGTGAATGATAGGACTATCTAGATTATTTCTCAAATGTTCATCTATGGCTGAATAGAGCCTAATCTCTTGTTTTAATTAGTTAAGTAAAATAAAACATTTTTGAAGGGACGTGGCCCTTCCAAGTTTTGATGTATTTATATCTATTCCATAGTAATGCAATAGATATAGGTGTTATGAGATATTCAATAGATAGATTTATAGCAAAATGCTTTCATATACAAAGATTCAGATGCATGTATTTTGATGGAGTAAATGAAGATATATAAGTTGTGGATTAAGATTTTGGTATCAGTTGTTTGTTAAATTTATTTAGCTATTTGATTGTCTCCATTTTGATGCTTCTCTATTGTTTAAATTGATATAACAAGTTTATACTTAGTTTATCATTGTACAGTTGCTATATATGTGTGATCTGGTTATTCGGTTCTCTCAAGTAGGGATTAAAATATTTTAACCAATCACAACAATTGGGAAGTGTTAGTTGGATTAATAAGTAGAATCACATTACTAGAATTGTCATTCTATCTCAAGAAGAGTTTGTCAATTATTCACTTTCACATTTACACAAGTTGTAAACAATTTCTGTGCTTCACAATTTGAATTATTGCCATTATTGAAATCCACATTTGTAGATATTCATTAGACTCCATATACCCAATAAGGCACTAGTCTTCCCTTGTATTCTTTTATAATTTTCATTATTCTTATTTATTTTACACTTACATTTACAAATACACATACATATGCATTTATTGTTTTGAAACCTAGGCTTGAACCTCTCATTTCACATGCTTTTCTTCACAAAACGCTTGAGGACAACAACTATATCTTCTCTATTTTGTATCCTATGACATATTCATGCATCGTAAAATTACTACAGTATCCATGGGGCCTCTTACACAAGATACAGTAATCAAAAAAAGTGTAAGAGCTCCTTTATATCATGTTTTGACTACAAAACCCTCAAAAATAGGGTAACTAGGCTGTATGCAAATAAATGAAGCTTTCTAACTCAAATCAATTCCTTAAGCCGTCAAATTAGATTGAAATCAAAGATAACACATATATTCATGAGATGGAATTGATTTCACATAAAAATATGGCTTCATGTGATCGTACAGTGCTGCATAACAAGAAAAATATAGAAATTTTAAAGAAAAACATAGATTTTTGAATGTCAAGAGTTTGTAATTTAAATCCTCAATCATAAAAAACCATTACAATGATCACTTTATGCCTTTTAAATTCCTTTACACATCAACCATTGAAAAACCACCTCTACAACTAAATTTTTAATCTTTTATGATCACATGAAACATAAAACACACAAATTTCAAGGTTGTTAACATCACTATTGAAATGTTTTAATTTTTTAACTTTTCAAATATTAAAAAGTACATCATTAAATTAATTATGTAATGGCATAAAAATTAAAGAAATCATGAATTAATTATGTAACCACATAAGTTAAATATAATTCTATCAACAAATTAATATCAAATAGATAATATAATCGCATAACTCATACATTTCAATGTCATTCATCTTCTTCATCCAAATCATTGTCTATATTATCTAATCTAGATTCAACATTGTAAGGATTGGTCATATTATCATCATCATCATTGATATTAGTTTTGATAATTTCATCATCCACATGGATATCATCTTCATGAACATTAACTCCTCCATCATCATGAGCTAGTTCCTCCTCTTCGACATCTTCGTCAGGGACATCATCAACTAGCTATTGATCTTGATCATCATCTACATCATCTTCTAGTTCTTCGGTATCTTCTTCCACCATATTATATTTTATCGTCCTTCCTCTTGGATCATTTCTAACAACAAATGACCAACCCAGTTTACCTAGAACATCTGAGTAAAATACCTACTCACATTGGCTTGGAAGAACATAGAGCTCATTTCCAACTCATTCGATCGACCTTGTATTAACCATGGTAAATCCATTATCATGTTCAATAACAATTATCTTGGAATTATTTTTGTTCAATCATAGCCTATACCATAGGACGATGAACAAAATTAATTTGAAGGGTTTAAAGTCACACTCAAGTATATCATCCAAAATCCCATAGTATCAATTTTTTGAGACTTTTGGATGTATGTTGCTTCTAGATGAAACATTAGTCACTTGAAAGACTAGAGTTATACCAGAATCACAAATTTTCTTCATGTCATCCAAATTTTTGATTTAAAATTTATGACCATTGCACCACAGCCTTGTGGTGTTTCACCTACAATATGTCAAACATGTAAAAATTATTGCAATATCATCAATTGATAAACATATTTATTCTTAGTCAAATGAATGCAAAGAAAACAATCTCAAAATATATATACATCAATATAATTGAAAATAATTAAAAAATATGGGTGATTAATATATTTATACATACCTGTTTATCTCTTAAACCATATGCTAAATCAATTTCCCTTTGTGTAACATTGGAATCTCCATTACGATGAGCTTCTTTAAGCAATGAAGCCATACCTTCCCATGTTAATGCGTGACCAGATTGTTGACATTGTTCAATCCATACCATCATCCAATCAATATTTTTTGTGACGTACAAATGTAGTGCATCCCACTCTCGACCAATTGTATCAAAAAATCTAAAATTTGCAAATGACGTATAATTAGTTAAATACCATAGTATACGACCTTAATTTATAATTGATGTATATTGAAGATTAATAATTAAATAAGTACAATATACATAAAAACCATATGTAAAATGTATTCTAATTAATCTCCATGACCATCTTATAATTACCTCTCACTTTCCTCAATCTACCTTTCCCCATCAAGTACTCCCCTTCAAATTTGTTAATGGAGTTGGGATCCCAAATGTGATATACATGAATCTTTGCTGCAAACATAGGAAGATGCTCACTAATATAAACCATGGTCTTGTATACCATATATCCCTCCACCATAGAACCCTCAGGATGTGCTCTTTTTCTAACCAAATCCTTTAAAATTTTCAAGTGCCTCTCAACCATCCACATTGACCTTGTGTGTACAAGTCCACAAAATTCAATCTCCTCAACTTGTTCTATGAGGTAGTGTTCTTGTGCATTAAAAAATGTCAAAGGTAGACACATTTTCATTTCACACATTAGATGAGGAATTTTTATCTTCCAATAATTTATATCTTCTTTATAGATTTCTTTAGATGACATCCATCTAAAAGTGATTCAAGGCGCAAATATATTAACGAGATTTAACAAAAATATACAGTATATTACATAGCAAGTAAAAAAAATAGAAATTATAAGATCTATACAACAAATTGAATGAATATCATTACTTACCTCATGTCATTTCCAATATAATATATAGCTTGCTTGACATTATTGTCGAAGTTTTCTAGGAGAGATAGAGGTAGAATGTACTGCAACAATTATAAAATGATCTTTTCATTATTTTTTCAAAAGTAGTAAACATAATACATTGAAAAGTACATGCATTATACAAGTGTATATTATATACCAGAATAATTACCTTAATGAATGTATTCCAATCTTGTCTTTTCATCCCTAACCTAAATTCACCAAATTTTGTGATCTCAGCAACATAGTCATGGAATTGGAGCAGAAGGTTTGCTGGAGTTGTAATGAGAATGAGGGATAGGACACCCCCTTACCCGGGAAAAGACAACAGTTACAGGAGGAAAGATTGACTAGGTTGGAGTGCAATATGTCTAAGATTGGCCAAAATATCAGGGCCACTGTGGCGAATAATCACAAAATTTCCAGGTACAACACCATTATCATCAATGCTATGGTGGAAAAGTTGGAAAAAAATAAAAAGGGCTCGATGGTCGTGGACTTGGATGTGAACAGAGGTTGTAGCAGAGCTGTTGTTGAAGGGATTTTGACTTGCACCTGAGCTAATATGAAGAGGAAGGCCCTTGATTTTCCACACACGGTTCAAATCCTCAAGCAGGGGTTACAAGATATGAGTGAAGTTGAAAAGGAAGCCGAGGAGTTGATGAACACCTTGGAGTAGTGCTGCTGTGGTTGTTTTTTGGCTTTTTGACGGTCCTTTTTTGGACCCTGTTGTCTCTTTTTGCTATTGTTTCCTTTTTGGGATAGCTGTTTGTTTGTTTAGACTTTTTATGCTCTATCTTTGTATGTTTTTACTTTGTGGTTTCAGGTCCCTGTAAAACCTATTTTTTCCTTTTCAAAAACAAATCCTATGGGAAATCAAATTTTTTGTATGACTTCTTTTATAGCATTGCTTTGCTGCTCCGTTAATAACTAAGGAAGGGCACTATATTAATTTGGTCTCCATCACTATTTAATTGAATGACATTTTTTATTGAATGATTGGCTTCCTAAATGTCACTACAAATTTTGACAATTTTTTCTTTGTCATGCCTTCCATCCAATATTTTCCATAACATTTTTGTTATATTCTTTCTGATATGCATTATATCAAACAAATGGACAATTTGAAGTTGTTCATAGTAGGGCAACCTACTAAATTATATGGGATAAATTTTTAGTCCCTATGGAAGCCGACCATTAATGCCTTAACGACCTTCATGAAGCATATTAGTTAAACACGTTAACAACGACAATCATTGTCAATTATAGAATGAGTAAATACAACACAATATAAAAATATAAATTCAAAACATATCTTATATGATAGATAAACAATTTGATCTGATGTGTAACCTTGACGATTAATTCTATTATATTCCAACTTCCATAGGCGAGGTGTCATTCTTTGTGTTTTTGATGTAGTCTCTTCTTTCCCATTGAAAATACGTTTTTCAGTAGTTCAATACTTATGATTTCTGTGGAGGAAGTGACTATACTCATCAAAAAATTGTTTTCCTAAACTTGTTGAACAATGAGATTTCATCTTTGGACCACAAAATGGATATGAAATTTTTCCCTTTGTTTGTAGACCTACAAGATCATATATGATCGGATTAAATATGTCAATTTTTATAATTATATATAATGAATAGATTATTTAAAAAATATGCATTATATCTACTTCATAAAATTAAATATTGTTAAAGGGTATTCAAATGTTATAACATACCACAAAAATGTGTTAGCCCTAGGGCATCATGAATTGTCAATACAAGCATTGCATGTAATTGAAATTATCTTTGTCCTATTTGTCTAGAGACGTCATACATAGTGAAACCATTCCATAACTTTAGTAACTTGTTGATAAGAGGCTCGATATATACATTTATATCTTTAACTTGGTACTTACCTAGTTGAATGAACATAAAGATTATATAATTATTATAACCATTTTACTGCAATATATATAATTAATGTACATGACTATTGAATGAAAAAAATATGAGTCATTATGCAACAAATAAGACAAATGAGATGCTACTATGTTAAAGAAAATTGATGTAAAAAAATACCTAGAACAATCATTGACAACATTATGTGCTCCCTCTTTATTGACATCCATGAAGGAATGTTATTGTTGATAACAAAAATAGGCCACGCCAAGTAAATAGATCTCAACTCTCCAAATGGATTGACATCGTTCGCTGCCAATGAAAGACTGAGATTACGAGGTTCTTCTTTCAAGTGTGGCCATTTTTCTTCCATGTCCCTAAATGAAAAACCATCTGCAGGCATTTGAAGAATGTCATCTTCACTTCTATTCCATGCATGATAATCCATAAATTTCACTAAGCTTTTGCACCTAAATAATCATTGCATATGTGGAATAATAAGAATATAACGAAGAACCTTATGAAGCACTTTTTTTGTTGGTTGATCTATTTGATATCTACTGATATGACATTCTGAGTATTCTGTTGCAAATTCATTTTTTTTATGATATATAATATGATCATTGGGATATGCATCTATTGCTTGATACTCCATTCTGATATCTTTCATAATGCTAGATAAATCTTGGTATGAGTGAGGTAAAATATTTGATGGTGGTAACAAAAATTCACCAATCAATCTACAACAAAAAATAATTTGTTAATATAAAGAATATTAATGGTACATATTTCATCCTTTATTTACTAGTGATGAACTAACAACAATTAAAATAGATGAAAAAAGATGACATATATGACATACTTTAACATCCGTGTGATTGCTATGTTTGATAAACCATTCATAACCTTCAAGTTCAAAAACAACAATACATCAAAGAGAAGAGTTGTTTGCGAGCCTTCATAAAGGGGCTTGTATGCCTTTTTAAGTAAAGGTAAATCATGAACATCATCAAAGTCATCTCGATCATCATGATCAACTTTCCCACTAAATGTGTCATGGATCAATGTATTTGTACCATCATCTTCAATAGTGTTTTCTGGCGCATGATCATCTTCTTCCATAGGATCATTAACTTCATCTTTGATATTCATAGCTCCATGTTCATCCACTTGAAAAACCACATTTTCTGGGCGGTGATAATCCATATCATGTGCCCTAGGGTGCCCCACCTTTATAATAATGATAAACATAAATTAACCATGATCATGATAAAGTTATATTTTATATATATATATAATTTTAAAACGATATAAAAATTTACAAATTGAATCAATATAAACACATATAATGAATAACTTACCAATGGATGATAATCATGCCCTCCTTCAACGTGACCATATTGCTTAGAATGTTTCTCAGCTGTAGTGATTAAAATTCATCTCGTCTTTAAGCCCTTGCAATTATTGCAAGGACAATAACATTTCCCATCACCCTTTCTTTTCAATCTAGCCCACAATCTATCAAGTGTCTCTTCATTTTTTTCTAGACTAATATTATCTAACATGATTTTTCTTTACAAATCTTGAATATTTAGATCTTCAAAAAATATCAAACTCACACTCCAATAATTTTTATTCATAGATAGGTAACAAAATATAATAATTCTAATATTTTACACCAAAAAAATTCGGCATGCAACCACACCTACAAAAGAGAAGATAGTCTGAAGTTAATGACCCCAAAAAACACTTTAAAATGCTAATTCCAAAAATTATTAAATTCTGATTTTACTATGTTTTCCAACCGTTAGACTCCTAAAATCAGAATATTGAACTTGCACAACGAAATCTAAAAATGCAACTCTAAAAATGCTCAAGTCTAAAA
>VDFB02280791.1:0-27245 GCA_007258455.2 Sequoia sempervirens | reverse complement strand
CTTCAAGAGATGAACCGGAGGTCCAAGAGCTCGAAACAAGTGATGACTTGGCTGAAAGTATCCCTCATGAGGATGCTAGGACAACAACAATAGAAGAACAATGTGGCCTCGAGCCTCCAAATGATGGAGCAGAGCAAATGGGAATGTTGTCCATCAATCATTAAGGATTTTTTTCCTCTTGAAGAGCACTTGTACACAAGAGATGATAGGCTATATGGAGGACTTTTGGAGGCTGATCGCTCGTCATATGTCGATCCTCTTGATGGGCCAGTGTTGATTGCTTATTTCTTGCTGCTCAAAATTTTACCATAAAGCCATGCCAACACTAAGGAGTACATTACAGAAGATGGCGATGATGAAGATATATTACTTGAACCTCTAGATGGTGAAACATTGGAACCTTCAGAATGGGATAGGAACTCCTTCTCCATCTACAATGACAATGAACAAGAGGAGACAAGTGAATATCATGATGAGATACATGACTTCCAATAAGTATGACACACCTGGCCAATTACAGGATGGAACTGGGAGTCTTGCTACCTTGACTATAGCTTATCCTCTTTCACATTTAGAAGGATGCAATTTAAGATAGATTCGTGCATGTCATGTTCTCATGACATTGAACATCATAAAAATAAGGTCAACACCTGGGGAAGGAGACGAGACAACATGCTACCTTTTGAAGACATCAATCAAGTGGACATCAGGTTTGCAGAAGATCAATGAGATGAAGTCTATCTCCTTGAGGAACAACAGATAGGGGTTGTTTATCCCACACGAAGATTGGAAGGGGTGCTTTCTACCTCATTCTTCCACCCTTATGCAAGCTTAATATCCGAAGTGTTACACTATCTAGTGCCTCCATCCTAAGCTTCCAATGCACCTATCGATGATGCAGTGCTCACTTTCAAATTTCAAACACTGCCACATTTGCATGATGACATCTAGGTTCTATCTTTCCTTTCTCCTATGAATATTTGCAATTTTTTTTATCATTTTGATTATGGGAACGAGGTGAGATAGACGTGTTTATGGATTGACTATGGGTTTAATGAATCACCTCAATTGTTGATTTTTCTCGAATGTGTGATTATATTTGAATGCTAGATTATTCAACTTATTTTTTTCAGAATATACAGATGAATATGCAATGCTTAGAACTATGATGATTTCCCTTTTTCTTGCGCATTCCTTGAAAAATCCAATGAATGTGAGCTCTAGTTTTCCTTGACTTAACATGATCCTTTGTAAATATCTTTGCACATAGTTGTTTTTTGAGCAGTGTAGGTTTCATGTATATAGGGCTCGTCACTTTCATGCTTTTGTTAGAGTAGTTGGTTTGTTGTAGGTTAGTTTTCTTTAGGGTAGTTTCTTTGTTGTTTGCTTTCGCTTTCTCACTTTGGTTAGTATAGGTGTTTGCTTTCCATTTGTTTTCTATTTTTCTTTCTATTTAATTGCTTCTTTGTTGCTGCATAGCTCGGGGTCCCTCTGCTTTTAGTTGGCCACATCTGTGTGTGCAACAACCATAATTATCACTTGGGGTTGTTCTACTTATTTCTTTGCTAAACTCTAATCAAGTTTTCAGAGTGGATGGTGAAGGTCTTTTGTTATTGTCAAGTGATCTTGACATTTGATTCAAAGAGGATAAGCTGTTGGTTCATCTAATTTTGATGTATTTTGGAATCTTATATCTCTCACATATTTTAAGAAACTGGAGGTCATTGCAGGTACTTTGTGAAGTCTAGTTAAGTGAAAAATCTAAAATTTCACTTTAGTGCCATTGTGATTGTCAGCCCTAAACACGAGCTTCATTGCTTCTAGGTTGAAATGAAAGGAATTGAAAAGAGAAAAATCAAAAGAAAAGAAACAAAATAAAATAAGAAAAAAATTGAAAATCAAAAGAAAGAAAGAAAATTCAACTTTACAGGGGGATCTGAGAAACTCTATCGGGGCTATGGATGTCTGGCCGACAGTAGAGAAATATTTAGGAGAATCACAACAACAACCTTATCGGGGCTATGGACACCAGATTGGTAGTGAGGCAATGTCCCATATTTTGTTGGAGTTAGAATAAACTACATAGATTAACTTGATGGATCTTGGGTTTCTATAGCAACTAAAGGATGGGAATTAATGCAATTTTACACACTTGGATTCTCATTATATTGGAGGTTGCGTTAGGTCATGGTTTTGATCCTTTGGTTGAGCGTATGGTTCATTTGTCCTAGCATGAGGATTGAAACCAGAGATTATGGGCTCATGATTCCAGTTTGTCATCAAAATGCTCTAGAGCATTTCCCTAGCAAGTCACCATTTGTGGTGCATTTTTTGCACACATGCCCCGCCGAAGGTAGGGACCCCCTCTTTTTGCTCCTAACGTGTCATTTTTGCTCCCATATTGCTTTGTGCACCCTTATTTCCAAGCCAAAAGTTGTCATATGCCTTCAAATGAGCAAATTACCCTTGACCAGATTCACCTACCAAATTTTATGCTAGGTCTTTTGCTTTCACAGAAATGCCCCTGTAGTACCCCTCCAGTTGCTACTATGTGTATCTATTTGTTTGTGTTTGTTTTCTAGTCATGTAGTTGTTTTGGGATACTATATTGTATTGCCCCTAGTTACGACATTGATGTTATAATAGTTGTTAAACCCTGTGGATGATTTATTAAATATCAAGATTATCTGGTTAAGCTCGTATGAAGACATTGTGGTGGATGCGTGTGTATTTTGGATATGTTGTTTCTAAGTTTTAATGTGGTTATCATGATGTGATTTATGACTATGATATAATGATGCTTGTCAGTCTTGCTGAAGAAGATAGTGCAGCCCTACTCACTTGTGAGTATCCTGTTGCGCTGCGATTCTTTTTCACGGTGTGTTTTCCGGTATATGATAATATGTTTAACAAGTGATGTTTTACGCAGATACAGGTACAAAGTATCAGCTCCACTTGCTTGTCAGGTTTGAGCGTACCCTCATCCAATAAAATCATGTTGATTCAAAGATAGTGTTTGGTCCTCGTGTAACCATCGTTCTTTGTTGAATGAGTATCCAATAGTCACCTGTTGTCATGTATTTTGTCTTGTTGTGTTAATTTTGTTTGTGTTATTTTATTTGGAAATAAATTACTATTTAATTTAGTTAAATGGCTAGTTTGTTAATAGATTTGTTTAAATATTATATTAAACATTTATGTTTATGTTTATGTTTATGGTTTAATTTATTAAATTAAATTAAACAAGGTATTAATTTTAAAATGAATGTTAATTTTGAAAAAATATAATTATTTAAATGTAACTGTGGAATTAATTATGTATACTGGACTCTTGTGAAAATTTAATATTTTAAAAGAGTTTATTTTCAAAAGTTAAAATATCTAAAAACATCACTTGAGGAAAAATATCCTAGATATTTAAAGTTTATAACTGCATGAGCAATTTTAGGAATGCATGATTACAATTAGTTAAGTTGTAACTTCAGATAATTAATTGCATTAATAAGCCTTTAGGGGTTGGAATTTGATTCACGACATTGTTGGGGAAGTATTTTCACAGAAACAGTTTTGAGAAAATCTTGGCACAACAATTTTTCTGAAAAAAAATTCACAATAGTAATTTTTGGAAGGTCTATTGATTTTGAGCAAGAACTAGACAAGAGCTTTAGACCTTGCTTCAGCTCAGCTTATCAGCGTACATAGGTTTTCTTCTTTGGTTTTAAATTCTTGTGTTAAATTTCAAGAATGTAATGCCCCGTCTAAATAACCTAAGAATGTTGCAATAGTGTATAAGGGTGTAATAATTTTTTTTAAAAGTATTAATATTAAGTTAATTAATTGCATACATTCGTTAAGTTACTAAACGTTACACTACTTTGAGTTTTCCATAAGTGACTTAAGTACTTCGCATTACACATATTAATTAATAACATAAACATTTAACATTGCATAACATTGAAATTTCCATTCAAGATAACATCAAAAAGTATTTACATGTTTTCATTCATTGCATTTGATAGAATATACAATACTCATCCATCTGATGAGGTAGTTCAATAATGATTACAATTTACAAGTGATCTCCTCACAACATTTGAGGGATGTTTTCAAATACAAATTTTACAATATACAATGTTGAAATAAACATAAGTATCCGATCACGAGCTCTCCATCCATGAAGCTCTCGATGCCAAGATCAAACTGGGGACCCAACGGAGTAAGGTGCACGTTCCACCCAACCATGTGGTACCCGTAGGTCCACCCCCCGTGCTAGGAGATAGTAATAAGGTTACCTAGACCTAATCTACTAACCCTAGACACTAGTACACAACAAACTATTAGTTACATTGCTTCCAGATTTTGACAATTGATTATATCACAAACACTAGGTTATCTGTTACTTTAGGTGGAGTGTCATTACAACATTGCAAAGGTTACCCTGGTGTTTCTTCCTAGGTTCTGGCCCCCAATCCTTGGGTTACCCTGGTAACCTCTTACGAAACCCGGCCCCTATTGCATACTATTGTGGAATCGAATGTCTCTTAAGGAAACAAGACACTGATTTGCCATTCCAGGCCTTCTCATCTTATACTCATGACTGTAGTAGCTCAAGAGTCATAAGAGAGGCAAAGTTTCTTGTTAAGAATTTTAATCTAACTACTGTGTTCTTTAGTTTTCACTGACTTACTAACTATTTGTAAGTTACCCTGACACCACTTTGTATGTCGGCCCTTACAAATAGCCACTCCCCTAAACATAACAAGGGTTTCTAGGTTTTCATGACTAGGGTTTACCAAGTGCACAAATTATATCTCACAATAACAAATAAACCATAACAGTATCAGACACCATGTTTAACTCTTGCACAACCCAAGTCAATTTAAGAAATACATTAGAACAATTAAACACCCTTTTTACACAATTAGTTCTGGAAGGCTTACACAACAAAGGCTTTCCCAATTTGCCCCAAAAGAAAATACGTATAAAAGCAAATCAAGAAAGTAATTATCTATTATTCGGATCTACTAAATCCATATGCAACAGTTGAAAATACAACATATTTATAAATCATCTTAATAAAAGATCTATTTTGAAGACAATAAAAGTAATTATTTTATTTAGTCTATTCTCTCAAACTCACATAGAAAAATAATTTCTATATTTCTTCAATTATAAAAATTTCTCATGCAAATTTTAAATAAAATAATCATTTTTCTAACTTCACAATTTTTTTTTTAAAACTAAAATCTATTCTTTCAATCTTAACATACAAAACTAATTCAATTCTAATATTCCACATATATTTAAATATACAATTTATTACATAAAAAATAAAATCAAATTAAAATATATTCATAAATATAATACATTATAATAATATATATATATTATATATATATATAAATATGTATATATATATAATATATTTATTATAATAAATCATATTTAAAAATTATTATATAACTCGAATTTTATTCCATTCAAAGTTTCCTTTAAACAAAAATTAAATCCTAAAAAAATAAAAATTAATTACATTTTAAGGCCTGCGACCTCCTCCATTTGGGAGGACGCAGCCCTAACCAGGGCTGCACCCAGCAGCCGTGGGCTGCTGTGCGCAGCCTTGGTGGCTGCGCCCACCAGCAAAGACAATGGGGAGGGTTTTGGCCCTCCCCATTACTGCTGTTAATTTTTTTTAAAACAAATTTTGATTCCGTCCAATTATCCGTTTCCAAAAATATTATTCAGTGTGCGAATTTTGAAAGAAAATGCATATGGATTCCATAGTTTTCTAGAAAAAGATTTAATGAATAATCATTATAAAAAAATTAATTATAATATGTATATATATATATACATACAGATTCTATACCAGTAATAAAATTTTTGTAAATTAATTACTGTAAGTAGGTAAATAATTTTCACAGGGTTTTCTACAATAATTTGAGGAATTTTTGTGTTTAAACAATTCTTTCCTCAAAGTTTTTCCCATAATGAAACTGAGAAATCATTCTATTTAACAGTTTATTTCATAAAGAAATTCTCAATCAAACACCCAGCAAATTCTCAACTGAATAATATATATATTTTTTTTAAACAGAAAAATCATTTTAAAAGTTTATCAAGAACTTTCTTTTTATCCCTTTGAGAATTTATACTATACAAATTTTTAATAAATTTCCTGAGAAAAAATATAGGAAACAAGAAATCTTTAACTTTCTCAAACATTCTTTTTCAAAGATACAAACTCAATATAAACTAAAAGAAAAATACCTGTGTCTGAAAATTGTCTGTAACTTGAAATTTGGCTGTGGAAGAGAGAATCCTTTGTTTCCCGTAACCTGCAGAGCTCCAAAACTTCTTCTACAAACACACAATATCTTCCCACCAAAGAATCTTCCACAAAGAAATACCACCAAAAACAGGGAGATAACAATTTCTAAGAAAATAATGATTTTTTTACACAGCAAGATTTTTTTTTTTTGCAAAAGCTCTTGATAATTTCCCCGTGAGGAAATTGAAAAACCTCTCTGTTTTCCCCGAGATCCAAAATATCCTCTGTAACATATTTTCTCAACAAACCCAATAAATGAAACTTGCACACTTGTCGAGAAGTTGCAAATATCTTTTAACAACTTCTCGACAATTTTGCCCTTCAATATTTGCATGCAAATTTTAATTTATTTAATTTAAATTTTACAACCATTATTTCAATTTACATGCATTTTTTAAATTTAATTTCTAATTTTCAAATGCAATCTAATTTACACTTAATAATTTAATTTAATTAATTTATTTATTTAATTAAAATAGTTTAATCTTTTCAAGATCAACTATTTAACCAAATAAGCTAATTAATGAATTAAATTATCAAGCAAGTAAATTTCTTCCACATTTAAACATTAATTTAAATACCAATAATTAAAGCACAATAAACTAACATTAAAATTAACCAATATTTAATTTTCAACAATTTATTCAAACAGAAAATGACGATACAAACCTATGACTCTGAACTAAAATAAACAAAGTACTAAGACCAGGGTTAAAGACTAGACTAGGGTAAACCAAACTACTATCTCCTGATCAACGTTTCCATTGAGTCTTGACACGCTCAGACCTGAGTACCCAGGTGGAGTCGGTGTGATGTACACCTGCAATTCTGCAACCAAGCAATAACATGCATACATATATATATATACATTAAACAGACACACCGTGTGGAGAAAATCACGGATATAATAGGGCACTCGCAAGCGAGTGATGCGATTCCGTTCTCCACACCAATACACATCACAACAAATTGATGAATAATAACTGTTAATCCATCATAAACATGTACATAGCAATAAACAACTAAAAATAAACATCTATGCTATATCAAATCATGTCTGAAATCAATAATCACCAAACAATGTATCAACATGTCACAAAATAATCCACTATCGCTCAAAACTAGCGATCAAAATATCCAACAAAACATCATAGGTCTAACAGTGTGAAAACATAACAGCAGAAAGCATAAGCATAAATGGAGGGGTACTACATCCTCCCCCCTAGGATCAGGCTTGCTCCTGAAAGCCTGCGAACAGATAGGGATAAAGTTCCCTCATGCGTGTCGCATCCTCCCAAGTAGCTGAAGCCTCATAGCTAGGATCCCATTGGACCCTCACCTGATCAACGTCTCGACCCCTGAGACCGAGCGTCCGACGCTGTAGAATGGCCACGGGCTCCAAAGCCAGCTGCCCATCCTCTACCTGTAACGTATTCCAATCAAGTACATGAGATATGTTGGGATGATATTGTCTAAGAACTGATACATGAAAAACATCATGAATACGAGACAAACTGGGTGGTAAGGCGAGTTGATATGCCACAGGACCAATTCTCTCTAAAATCTCGAATGGTCCAATGAAATGAGGTGCAAGCTTAGAGCCTTTTCCCTAACGGATTGGACTCTTTCACGGTCGCACTTGAAGAAACACTCTATCACCAACAGCGAACTATCGGTCTACCCTATGTGCATCGGCATATTTCTTTTGCCTATCCTAAGCTACTATCAAATGCTCTCTAATACGGTCAACCTATTGCTCCATATCATGAAGCATCTCAGGCCCAAGTAATACTCTGTCCTCTAGTCGATCCCAACTAAGAGGAGTTCGACAAGGATGATCGTATAATGCTTGAAATGGTGGCATACCTATGGAACTCTGATATTCGTTGTTGTAAGCGAATTCTACTAAGTATAAATAATCCTCCCAACATGATTGTTGGTCCATTACGTACATCCTAAGCATATCCTCTAATATTTGGTTAACTCTTTCAGTTTGTCCATCAGTTTGAGGATGATACGCTGAACTAAAGTTCAACTATGTGCCTAATGCATGTTGTAATGAAGTCCAAAGGGTTGAAGTAAATACAGGATCTCTATCCGATATAATGCTACGAGGAATCCCATGTAATCTAACGATGTCCTCCATGAATATCCTAGCTACAGATGAAGCATTATATGATGAATGTACAGGTGAAAAGTGAGCTACTTTAGTCAAATGGTCAACAGTTACCATAATGGCATCATGTTGACATGATGACGTAGGTAACCCTACAATAAAATCAATGGATATAATATCCCATTTCCATTTGGGAATGAGATGTGGCTGCAATAATCCAGTAGGATGATGATGCTCAGCTTTAACTCATTGGCATTCAAGACATCTCGATATGTAGTCAGCAATATCACATTTCATACCAGGCCAGAAATACAATTGCCGAAGATTGGCATGCATTTTCTTGACCCCTGGATGAGCTGAATACGGAGCTCGATGAGCTTCAGTCATGATTAATGTATGAAGACTCTCAACATGTGGTACATAAATATGACCTAAATGTCGTAATATGCCATCCAATTCTAAGAAATAACCTGCAAATCAACCTTCTAAAGGTCTACCCGATTCAATTTCCGACCTCACTTCCTGATATAATCTATCAGTAGAAAGTGCAGCTACTATTTGACCTCTCAAATCTACTTCAAGAGTAGTAGCAGAAATCTCATGTCGACGTCGGCTAAGAGCGTCAGCCACTACGTTCTCTTTGCCTTGAACATATTTCACTTCAAAATCATACTCACACAAGAACTCCATCCACCGTCTTTGCCTAGCATTCAAGTTAGGTTGCGTAAAGATGTATTGCAAACTACGGTGATTAGTATGAAGTTCAAAATGATGACCTAATAGGAAATGTCTCCAACGAACTAATGCATGCACTACCGTAGCTAGTTCTAGGTCATGAGTAGGATAGTTTAATTCGTGATCCTTGAGTTTACAAGACTCATAAGCAACTACATGCCCATCTTGCATCAAAACTGCTCCCAAACCCTCCAAGGATTCATCTACACATACTACGAAATCCTTAGTAGGATCAGGAACAATGAGTATAGGAGCATTAGTTAACTTTTCTTTAAGAGTCTGAAAAGCCAACTGACATTGTTCTATCCAAACAAACTTCTTCCCTTTCCTCTGAAGAGAAGTAATAGGATGACCGATTCTAGAAAATCCCTCTAAAAACTGCCTATAATAATCAGCTAGACACATAAAACTACAAACTTCACCTACATTAGTAGGTGCGGGCCAATCTACAATAGCTTGGATCTTTGATGGATCCACAACAATACCTTTTCTCGATATCACATGTCCAAGATATTTTATTTCAGTTTGAAAGAAGTCACACTTCTTCAGGTTTGCATACAATTGATTTTCCCTTAAACATTGCAATACCTGTCTCAAGTGTTCTTCATGTTCCTTCATGTTTCTCGAATAGACTAAAATATCATCGAGAAATACCAGGACAAAGCGATCGAGGTATGTACGAAATACACCATTCATTAAACTCATGAATACAGACGGTGCATTCGTTTACCCAAATGGTACTACTGTGAATTCGTAGTGCCCATAACGAGTTCGAAATGTAGTTTTATGAATGTCTGCTTCAGCTATACGCAATTGATGATAACCAGACTTCAAATCAATTTTAGAGAACACATTAGCTCCCTTAATTTGATCAAAAAGATCATCGATTCTGGGCAAAGGATAACAATTCTTAATCGTAACCTTGTTCAATTGACGATAGTCAATGCACAACCTAAGAGATCCATCCTTCTTTACAAAGATAACAGGTGCTCCCCAAGGGGAAACACTTGGATGAATAAAACCCTTTTCTAAAAGTTCCTCTAACTGGATACGAAGTTCCTCTAATTCTTGAGTCGTCATTCTATAAGGAGCTCTAGATATAGGCTCAGCTCCAGGAACTAGGTCTAGTCTAAAGTCAATATCCCTCTTCAGTGGCGTTCTAGGAATGTCATCGAGAAACACATCTGTGAATTCCCTAAGAATAGGATGATCATCAAGAGATACCTCTCGACTCTCACCCTCTTCCAAATCAGTAACTGTTGTTGCAAACAGTTGACATCCCTGACGTAGACATCTCTTTAATTGCATAGCAGATATCATCCGCAAAGAGATAGGTCTTTGAATACCTACGATTTCCACTTTCGCACCTAATTCATCAATGCAACTAACTGTCTTAAGTTGACAGTCAATTACAGCATGATAAGATGCTAACCAATCCATACCTAAAACTATATCATACGATCCTAAGGGTGTAACATAAATCTACTAAAGTAGTTAACGTACCAATTTTAAGTTCATAGTTATGTACTAAGTTTTCTACTACTACTTTCACCCCTAAGGCGAATTCAACTTGCCATTTACCACCTTGCTTTACCGCCATAAGACCACAACGGTCAATAATGGTCGGTGAAATAAACGAGTCAGTGGCTCTAGAATAAAAAAGAATGGAAACACTAACACCATTTAACTTACCTGAAGTCTCGACCACTATGTTCTGGTGATCGGCTTGGCGGTTATTAACTGCTGCATATACTGTATGTGATCATCCTGCATCACCCACTATAGGCTCTGAAGCTGTAGGTTGAGGCCCATAACCAGTAGAACATCTCATCGGACACTGCCTAGCTATGTGTCCCTGCTACCCACATGAATAACATCCTGTTCCTGTGCCTCTACCAAATCCTCTGCCACCCGAAGGTACATTGGACTACTGAAAACTACCCCTACTGACAATAGACCGAGCACTCTGCGCAGGCTGATCCTGCCTATTGTGCTTATTGCGCCACCAGTTGTGACCCTTTCCTGTTTGAGGACTGTTTTGTTGTTATGGTTGAGGGTTATTGTTCTTTTGAGGAGTCTGTTGTTGTTGTTGCTGCCCACCCTTTGTGGGTGTCTGTTGGTTCTTGGAAGAACCACCTGTCTATACCTGTCCACCTTGTGAACTAAAACCTGCTGCAGGAGCACTCCTAATTTGCACTCTTGTGTGCCCACCTAAAGGCATAATAAGGTTCTCTTCTACAATGCGAGCCTTCTCCACCGTGACTTCCATAGTCTTTGGCTCAAAGACTCGGACACCACCACTGATGCGGGCGTTTAAACCCCTAATAAATTGTTGTACTAGCATAGGCTCATCATCGCCAATACTAGCATACTGCTTGAGTTCATAGAACCTACGTTCATATTGCTCTATAGAAAGAGCTAACTAACGTAGATCATGGAACTCGTCAGCCCTACGCTGCCTCTAGTGTTCCGACAGGAACCGAGCTCTAAACCTCTCGAGAAACATCTCCCAAGACACAGAACCAATATCCAAGTGGAGCTTCTACTCCTCTAGGCGCCACCAAGTGGAGGCGAATCCTCTCAAGTGCATAATAGCACATTTGGCATGGGTATTGCTACTGTAAGGGTGCATGGAAAAGCATCTACCCAAATCTAGTAGCCAAGTCTCAGCGTCTAAGCCACCTCCAGTACCATCAAAGGTAGGAGGGCGTGCTCTCAGTAAATCCCTCATGTGACCAACAATAATAGAATTTTGATTTGCTGTGTCCTCTACTCTCCTAGGGGATATATCTCTCTCTATGACAACCTCTTTCTCATCTACCTGTCTAGGTCCAAGACAAGCTAGGACCTCCTCTAAAAGTGGACGTATCTGAGAACCCTCTACTACTGATTGTTCGAGATTCTGTCCCTCATTTCTCTGACCCAACTGTTCTTCCTGATCATTGTGGTGAGGGCTAGGAGGGGGAGTAACCTGAGGGATTGGCCCTCAGCCTCCACCTCGACCTCTACCATGACCTCTTCCTCGTCGCCTAGGCATGTTCCTACACATAACAATAACGAGTCTTAGATACTATTCAACCAAGGCTAACAGTTGCGACACTACGTACTAGGTCAACCTAATGGGCTCGTGATTACCCAGAGTATCCAGTGTTTGTAACCTTTGCTCTAATACCAATCTGTAATGCCCTGTCTAAATAACCTAAGAATGTTGCAATAGTGTATAAGGGTGTAATAAATTTTTTTTAAAGTATTAATATTAAGTTAATTAATTGCATACATTCATTAAGTTACTAAACGTTACACTACTTTGAGTTTTCCATAAGTGACTTAAGTATTTTGCATTGCACATATTAATTAATAACATAAACATTTAACATTGCATAACATTGAAATTTCCATTCAAGATAACATCATAAAGTACTTACATGTTTTCATTCATTGCATTTGATAAAATATACAATACTCATCCATCTGATGAGGTAGTTCAATAATGATTACAATTTACAAGTGATCTCCTCACAACATTTGAGGGATGTTTTCAAATACAAATTTTACAATATACAATGTTGAAATAAACATAAGTATATGATCACGAGCTCTCCATCCATGAAGCTCTCGATGCCAAGATCAAACTGGGGACCCAACGGAGTAAGGTACACGTTCCACCCAACCATGTGGTACTCGTAGGTCCACCCCCCGTGCTAGTAGATAGTAATAAGGTTACCTAGACCTAATCTACTAACCCTAGACACTAGTACACAACAAACCATTGGTTACATTGCTTCCAGATTTTGACAATTGATTATATCACAAACACTAGGTTATCTGTTACTTTAGGTGGAGTGTTATCACAACGTTGCAAAGTTTACCCTGGTGTTTCTTCCTAGGTTCTGGCCCCCAATCCTTGAGTTACCCTGGTAACCTCTTATGAAACCCGACCCCTATTGCATACTATTGTGGAATCGAATGTCTCTTAAGGAAACAAGACACTGATTTTCCATTCCAGGCCTTCTCGTCTTATACTCATGACTGTAGTAGCTCAAGAGTCATAAGAGAGGCAAAGTTTCTTGTTTAGAATTTTAATCTAACTACTATGTTCTTTAGTTTTCACTGACTTACTAACTATTTGTAAATTACCCTGACACCACTTTGTGTGTCGGCCCTTACAAATAGCCACTCCCCTAAACATAACAAGGGTTTCTAAGTTTTCATGACTAGGGTTTACCAAGTGTACAAATTACATCTCACAATAACAAATAAACCATAACAGTATCAAACACTATGTTTAACTCTTGCACAACCCAAGTCAATTTAAGAAATACATTAGAACAATTAAACACCCTTTTTACACAATTAGTTCTGGAAGACTTACACTACAAAGGCTTTCCATATTTTCCCCAAAAGAAAATACGTATAAAAGAAAATCAAGAAAGTAATTATCTATTATTCGAATCTACTAAATCCATATGCAATAGTTGAAAATACAACATATTTATAAATCATCTTAATAAAAGATCTATTTTGAAGACAATAAAAGTAATTATTTTATTTAGTCTATTCTCTCAAACTCACATAGAAAAATAATTTCTATATTTCTTCAATCATAAAAATTTCTCATGCAAATTTTAAATAAAATAATCATTTTTCTAACTTCACAATTTTTTTTTTAAAACTAAAATCTATTCTTTCAATCTTAACATACAAAACTAATTCAATTCTAATATTCCACATATATTTAAATATACAATTTATTACATAAAAATTAAAATCAAATTAAATATATTCATAAATATAATACATTATAATATATATATATATTATATATATATAATATGTATATATATATAATTATATATATAATATATATATTTATTATAATAAATCATATTTAAAAATTATTTTATAATATAACTCGAATTTTATTCCGTTCGAAGTTTCCTTTAAACAAAAATTAAATCCTAAAAAAACTTTAATTACATTTTAAGGCCGTGGCCTCCTCCATTTGGGAGGACGCAGCCCTAACCAGGGTTGGGCCCAGCAGCACGGGTTGCTGTGCGCAGCCTTGGTGGCTGTGCCCACCAGCAAAGACAATGGGGAGGGTTTCGGCCCTCCCCATTACTGTTGTTAAGTTTTTTTAAAACAAATTTCGATTCCGTCCAATTATCCATTTTCCGAAAATATTATTCACTATGCGAATTTTGACGGAAAATGCATACGGATTCCACAATTTTCTGGAAAAAGATTTAATGAATAATCATTATAAAAAAATTAATTATAATATATATATATATATATACATACATCTGATTCTATACCAGTAAAAATTTTGTAAATTAATTACTGTAAGTAGGTAAATAATTTTCATAGGGTTTTCTACAATAGTTTGAGGAATTTACGTGTTTAAACAATTCTTTCCTCAAAGTTTTTCCCATAATCAAACTGAGAAATCATTCTATTTAACAGTTTATTTCATAAAGAAATTCTCAATCAAACACCCAGCAAATTCTCAACTGAATAATATATTTTTTTTTAAACAGAAAATTCATTTTAAAAGTTTATCAAGAACTTTCTTTTTATCCCTTTGAGAATTTCTAGTGTACAAATTTTTTAATAAATTTCCTGAGAAAAAATACAGGAAACAAGAAATCTTTAACTTTCTCAAACATTCATTTTCAAAGATACAAACTCAATATAAACTAAAAGAAAAATACCTGTGTCTGAAAATTGTCTGTAACTTAAAATTTGGCTGTGGAAGAGAGAATCCTTTGTTGCCCGTAACACACAGAGCTCCAAAACTTCTTCTACAAATACACAAGATCTTCCCACCAAAGAATCTTCCACAAAGAAATACCACCAAAAACAAGGAGATAACAATTTCTAAGAAAATAATGATTTTTTTACACAGCAAGAAATTTTTTTTTGCAAAAGCTCCTGATAATTTCCCTGTGAGGAAATTGAATAACCTCTCTGTTTTCCCCGAGATCCAAAATATCCTTTGTAACAAATTTTCTCAACAAACCCAATAAATGAATCTTGCACACTTATCGAGAAGTTGCAAATATCTTTTAACAACTTCTCGGCAATTTTGCCCTTCAATATTTGCATGCAAATTTTAATTTATTTATTTAAATTTTACAACCATTATTTCAATTTACATGCATTTTTTAAATTTATTTTCTAATTTTCAAATGCAATCTAATTTACACACTTAATAATTTAATTTAATTTATTTATTTATTTAATTAAAATAGTTTAATCTTTTCAAGATCAACTATTTAACCAAATAAGCTAATTAATGAATTAAATTATCAAGCAAGTAAATTTCTTCCACATTTAAACATTAATTTAAATACCAATAATTAAATCACAATAAACTAACATTAAAATTAACTAATATTTAATTTTCAACAATTTATTCAAACAGAAAATGACGATACAAACCTATGACTCTGAACTAAAACAAACAAAGTACTAAGACCAGGGTTAAATACTAGACTAGGGTAAACCAAACTACTATCTCCCGATCAACGTTTCCGTTGAGTCTTGACACACTCAAACCTGAGTACCTAGGTGGAGTCGGTGTCATGTACTTGCAATTACTACAACCAAGCAATAACATGCATACAAATATATATATATATATATAACATTAAATAGACACACCGTGCGGAGAAAATCACGGATATCACAGGGCACTTGCAAGCAAGTGATGCAATTCTGTTCTCCACACCAATACACATCACAACAAACTGATGAATAATAACTGTTGGTCCATCATAAACATGTACATAGCAATAAACAACTAAAAATAAACATCTATGCTATATCAAATCATGTGTGAAATCAATAATCACCAAACAATGTATCATCATGTCACAAAATAATCCACTATCGCTCAAAACTAGCGATCAAAATATCCAACAAAACATCATAGGTCTAACAGTGTGAAAACATAACAGTCGAAAGCATAAGCATAAACAGAGGAGTACTACAAAGAACATGATGTTGATTTTTTGTTGTTCTGAAAGGAATTATCTTGTTGAGCCTGCACAAATAATAAAGAAACAAATTAGAAGAGAATTTGAATTTAAAAATAAATAAATGTATTAAGTAAATGTATAATTCCAAACCTGAAATTGTTTTTAGTTTGGCTGTGAAGTAATTATAATTATATGAAACCAAAATTATATGAAAAGATTGAAGATTATCTTTTATCTTCAAAAGTAGATATAAGCAAACAAAAGATTGTATTTTCCTGGTAATTCTCTTACGCTGAATCTAACTTTCAATAAAGATTTCAAAAATAAATCACGATAAGATACATAGTTGAAGAAGAATTGATCCCACAATCAATAAACGCCCTGATAAAATTCTACATGTAATACCAGTTGATGGATCTCGTGATTTACTTATCGCAGTTCATATTCAATTGTTTCAAGCTGTATCTTCCTTCTCTGCATGAGATTACTCTTCAGTAAATGAATACATTTGAATTAAAAGGATGGAATTTGCATGTAATAGTGTTGTCAGTAGATTTAATTTTCATACATTTGTTGAAACTATGCGCTGCCCTCTCTCTTCTTCTCGATATTCTTTTAAACAGAGAATATAGTTTTTTTTTGGGCAAGGCGTCGACCTCTGTGCTTTTCCTGTCTTGAATTTTTGTAGGCGTGCTTTTACTCGAGCCTTCACTTTCAACACAATATTTCATATTATATTGTATGCTCCTTCAGGCAATTGAAGCTATTTAGTCGCCATGATCTGTGTAATCACTACAGGTATCTTTCATGGAATGTTATTATTCACTCAACCTGGGCGAATCTTTCTATGACAGTCGAGTTGCATTCCTTCACTTTATTTATTTTTATTCGTACCCTTCCTTGCGCAATAATTAGTCTTTTAGATATTGTAGTAGATTAAGATATGTTTTATAATTATTAACTTATTGCTCGTATGATATCTCTGTGGGGTGCGAATTGTTATTATCATTTTCATAGATGTTTTCTATGCTCTTTATTGCATGAACTACAACCGCCGCCCCCTCTCCTCTTTCTTTAACCTCTAGTTTGGTTTATGGTGCACGCCTAACTATCAGAATTTTTTATTTAGCATCACCAATATTCTCTTAATGTTGAGTATATAGTCTTTAAATATTGCATAGTTGTCTTTGCCTCTTCTAGACTTTTTCATTTACTACAGTCAACTGAAAGAATTTAATCATTAGCAACTTGTTCCAGCTGCAACACTCGAATATGGAAGGCTATCTATCTCAGATGCAACACTTGAACGTAGAGAGGTAAAAATGTATGATTAAGTTCTCTGATTTATTAGCGTTATTGTTCCATGATTAATGGAAATGGTTCACATCTCTCAGAACAATTTCATATTCTTTATATTAATGCGTATCTCTGAGATATTTTGGCCTACCAATCATCCTCCTCAGAATGAGAAGACTTGGTCATAGCTTTAGTTTTCTGCATTTTATCATATCTGAGATCTGAAAACATAGACTACCTCTTTAAATATTGTGGAGTTATATTTGGTATTCTGTTATCTTTTGCATGGCGTTTGTTCTCCCTCTTTTAACTTGTCTTTAGTGTAGTTATTATCTTCTAATTTTTAGCATGCTAAATGGATGTTAATCCCCATGGCTTTAGTATTCCATTACATGTGCAGCTATAATCAAATTATCTTTATTCTATTTATCCAAAATAAATTTGGATAAGCTTTGGAATTTTATAACTTAATGTTCTAATAATTATAAAGATTTGAATGGCTTATATGTAGTTGATTAGTAAATGTAATAAATCTATAATGGTCTTGATGAAGAGTAAATATGGATTTATTAAAATTAGTATGATATTAAGTATTGATTATATTTTTAGTGCATGTAATTTTAAATGATATTGTGAAATTCTTTATGTAAGCTTTATTGAAGAATAATCATTAATGGATTTTGTTTATAATGCTATAACATATGGATTTAATGTTCTATTGATAGAAATTTATTCTACATTAATTATATCTATTAAAATTTGCATATACCGATAGATTTATAAATGCAATTAGATTATAATATTTATGACATAGAAAGCTTTATATTATTTTGTATTAGGATAAGATTTAAAACATTTATAATTGTCTATATATATTGTATAATATATCTCTAGCTCTTATTTATAAGAGATAGTTCATATATATATAATAATGGACATGTAATTCTTGTTAACGAGTTTTGATTTAGAGGAATATGGCTTTTAATTAGTGAATTATTGGGTTATTATTATTATTTAACTATTCTTTTATTTTGATTTTATGTCAATTAAGCTTTTGTAGAAGAATATTTGGAAAACTTGAATGAAACGATTAATTTATTTAAAAGTCATAAAGATTTGATCCTTGTGCTTGATGGGTGATAAATATTTGTTTATATTTTATGAATGTTCTTTGATGTTATCGAGTTCTTCAAATTTCCTAGGGATAGGAGAAATAAATTTGATTTATAAGTTTAATATGCTTGTACTTGGTTGTACAATGGCTACAAACTATTTCAGGAGTTAGCCATGTATGATTTATCTGTCACTATTAAGGTATTATGAGGTTATATAGTCTATGTCATGTAGATGACGTGATCATTCATAATTTTACTTTTCATGCTTAATGACTTTCCGTTGTATCTAATGTTGAATTATGTGCAACTTTTCTTCCAAAGGCTGGAGTGTTGATTTTAGAGGAAAGAGATTTTAATATTTGTTTATTGATGTTTCTATACCTTGACCTTTTTTGGGACTATGCCATGCTAGAGATAATTGTCACCATTAAAGGTGTTGAGATATTCAATGATTGGGCCGTGAATGAGATATGTACTACTATGGTTTAGTTTTATACACACATGGGAAGTCCTTGGTATTTTGATGTTTTGCCATGTTTCTAGGAAGAGTGGCTTACAATAGGGGCCGGAACCCTAAGTGGTTACTAGGGTAACCTATCGTGGGTTTTTTTAATATAGTGAAAACTTTAATAAATAAACCTGGGGTTCATTAAGTAATTAAGATAAACTGAATGCTTCACCTAGTACCTTAATGCTCATTTAGATTAAGGGTAGGTTGAGAAGGCCTGGAATGGCATAGCCAGCTATCTTGTCTTCTTGAAAGGTAACTCAGCTCCACATGAGTTTGTCTAGGGGCCGAGAATCGGTAGAGACTGCCAGTAGTCTAGGAAGATTCACTAGGGTAACTTGGAACAACTATGTGATGACACTCTGTCCTAATGCATGATTGTAGTCTCTTGTGTAGAGTTAACTGTTATATTGTGGTCGTCTCTGGAAGCATAAGTTGTGAATACTATGGTTTGAGGTGATTATGTCGTTATGTGTTTTCCAGCCATGTAATGTCATGTATGTTATTTGTTGTGTGTTTGATTATGTTTTGGACCTATCACTATCTCCTAGCACGGAGGGAGTGGACCTTTGAGTTCCACGAAGTTGGGTGGAAACCGTGCTACACCTTCATTAGAATTCTCTCATAGATGGCACTATATATTTGTAGCAGATTCCTATTACTTCTTTGTTTGTGACGATGCATGCTGAACGTGTACGAAGATGTGGATATTTGATATGAGGAGATCATTTCCCTCTTTGTATATTTAGCTCATGTTTATGAGTGTACTCTTTGTAACAACATTATGATGTATTGAGATCTATGTGAATCTCACTAGATGTTATTTGAATATATAAATTTCTTGACTATATAAGTTATGTAAAGTGGATCATTCATGAACGTGGTTTGTACTTGTGTTTTATAACTTTAATATTATGGTGTGATGTTCTTAATTTTAATGTTTAAGTAACGTCATCTTGGAATCCATTAGACATTTGTTTAAATTGAATGTCTTTAAAAAAAAAATCAGATAATTCGCCACTTAATACTTTGTCCTTTGGATTCCCTGGTGGGGCATTATAGCCCCTGTGGGTTTCCCTTCGTCCATTGCCCTGATGTCCTCCAAGCCTCATAGACCCACAACTTTGGATTGCCTTGTGTGGGTTTCCACTTCTTTTTCACCACTTTCATAATGGTTGATGGCCAAATTCCATCCACATGGTGGGATTTGCACTTAGTTTCTTCATTTGATCCTTCAACAAGCATCCAAACAAGTGTGGGATTCCACATCTCACCTAACTCGGGTTTGCCATACCAATAAATCAATGCATGCCATTAATGGAAATTGGCCTATAAATGCTACTCCATGCCCTTCATTTTACCTAGGGCATTCAAATTTGAGGGAGAAACAAAGTCCCCCTTCCTTTTCTATTTTTTGCCTTGCTCCTACTGACTTGGTCTCTTCTTGCATGCTTCACGTTTTCCATCATTTTTTGACTTTGGGGACAAGTTTCCTATGGATTTGGGATATTTTCATGATCTGTAAGTGAACTACCAAGGTATTGTTAAGTTTTGAGAAGTTGCACAAAAATTTCATTGTGGTTCATCATCCCTCTATGGCCATTTGTGAACTTTCCTTGTGAGTCATTGTCCCTCGGTTGCTATTTGGGAACTTTCCTTGCAAGCGGCCATCCCTCTATGGCCATTTGAGAAATTTCTTGTAGGCTGCCACTCCATGGCCGTTTCAAAACTTTCCTTGTGGGTCATCATGTGTGGGTCACCATGTGCTCATTGCCATTTTGAAAAGGGCGGTGACCCTCCAACTTCCCGCTTCTGAATCTTCACATTTCTGAAATGGTTGCAAACTTCAAGTTTTCATCATCTATGGACTATCAAATGAATGTCTTCACATGCTTAAAGAGGTTTGCATCAAAATTTCCATGTGTTTAGAGATTGCTGAATTTTCCTTGCGGGCTGTCATTCCTTGCAGGCCACCATCCCTCCATGGCTATTTGGGAACTTTCCTTCCAGGTTGTCACCCCTTCATGGCTATTTATGAACTTTTCTTACAGGCCACCATCCCTTCGTGGCCATTTGGAAAATTTCCTTACGGGTTGGCATCCCTTTGTGGCCATTTGGGAACTTTCCTTGTGAGGTGCAGGTCATCGTGTACTCATTGTCATTTTCAAAAGAGTGGCGACCCTCCAACTTCCCCCTTCCAAATCTACACATTTCTGGAATGGGTGCAAACTTCAACTTTTCATCATCTAGGGACCATCCAATGAATGTCTTCAAATGCTTAAAGAGATTTGCATCAAATTTTCCATGTGTTTAGACATTGCAAAAATTTCCTTGTGGGTCGCCATCCCTCCATGGTCTTTTGGGAACTTTCCTTGCGGTCCACCATCCCTTTGTGGCCATTCAGGAACTTTCCTTGCGAGTGATTGTCCTTCCATGGCCATTTGGGAACATTCCTTATGAGCCCCTGCCCCTCCATGGTCATTTGGGAACTTTCCTTGCCCGTCATCATCCCTCTGTGGCCATTTGTGAACTTTCCTTGTGGGGTCGCCATCCCTCCATGGTCCTTTGAGAACTTTCCTTGTGGGTGGCTATCCCTCCATGGCCATTTGTGTGAACTTTCCTTGGGGGTTTCCATCCCTCTATTTTCATCTGTGGAAACTTTCCTTGTGGGCCACTGTCCCTCTGCTTCCGTCCACCATTCATCATCCGTCTGTCACCTAGCATCCACCATCTAGCACTACCACCCATTCATTGTCTGTTGTTGTCGTCATCTGTCCGCCGTCTGTTATCGCCATTGTTTGTTGCTGCCACTATCCCTTTACTTCCATCCATCGTTTGTCATCCATTCGTCACCTGACATTCAACATCTATCGTTCATCGTTCATCCATCGATTCATCCGTCGCTGTCGCTCATCCCCTATTCGTTGCCATCATTGTCCATTTGTCATTCATTGTCTGCCACTGTCATTGCTGTTGTTTGTCTGCCATTCACCTGTCATTTGTCACTCATCGTCCATTGGCCATATGTCACCTACCATTCGTCTGTCGTATGGCGCACGCACCCCTAAACTCGTATTTATGTTTGTGGTCCAAATGAGCTCCAAAAATAAATATTATGATCTTTTGATGATGCATGTATGGATCTAACATGGAGTTTATAGGATTTGATTAAAATTTTCTTTGATCCATTTAACAATGATGCAAATCTGCAAACAAGGTGTACTTGATTAGTTGAAGGATACTACAGATGCACAAACAAGAAGGTGGATTTTGAACAATTTCAGCTACAACAAAAGGGCAATTAGCTAGAAGACAAAATTGTTATAATGACTGGCCACTAAAAGACAAGATAGGGAAAAGACAAAAGTTGTATTTTAAATTCTTGAATATTTTGGGGTAGGTGAAACTCTAGTGTAAAGAAAATCTAAGCCACATAATGTAAATTAATCTTAGTCATTCATTTGGGCTTTGGAAAACTATAAATAGGGGTCTCCCCTTTATTTGTAAATGGTTGGAGAACTGGTGTAAAGGCATTCTACAACAATAGAAAGAAACATTACATGATTTATGGGTGTTTTTGTTAAGTTTGCTCATTATGCATGCATGGTTCTACTTCCATGTTAGTTTTAGTTAGTTTCTTGAGTGGAAGTGATAATGGTGGTTGTTGTTATAGTATTTGATGAATTTCGAGCTCATTATTTTTGTGGTTTGTTGATGATGAACCACTTTGTAAAACTAGTATGATCTTCCATACTTCATTGTTGCAACTAAGTTCAATTGCATGTGCATGATGTGTGTGTGAAATTTAAAAATCTGCAATCCTTAGAAGATTGCACTAGTTTTGTGTAGTTGTAGGCTTCTCTTTGTCAAGCAAAACCCAGTTTAGGAAGTTTGTCTACTGTAGCAACCTCCATGATTACTATTCATTCATAGCTTAGATTTAGAACAACTTTATTAACCCTTCCTCTTTTGCTATTTATTTTAGCCCTCGGTTAGATTAGGATCCCAAGGATTACTAAGAAGCTAAATCAGATGAACTCAATGAGTTTCAACTTGTTGTTCTGAGTGGGAAGCCACTGTTCATTCACTTACGACATTTGGAAACTCCATTTGTAGACCCAACTTCCCATAATTTGTAACTCATCCATAATTCTTCCTTGTGATTCCATGAAAACCATGTGAATCAACTAAGGTATTCCAAGCACTATCAAGACCTGACAATAGAGTCCTTGGGATAGTGTTCTACAGTTTTATAATGTTCTACAATTTTATTGTGTAAGATTTTCTTTCAAGAGAGATGATCCACCTATGCATTACCTATGTTGAGAAGTGCATGAAACACTTATCAACAACTTCTTCATCCCAGAATTCCATTAGGAGGCCAGGAAGACGAACCCAAACTTGAGTAGTTGAAAAGGAGGACAAGTTCAGGTTGAAACCTAGTTCCCACTTTTTAAGCATCAGAGATGACCTTCCAATAAACCAAGTGCCTCCCATCAACACTGAAACAAAATCATCTTCACAGTTAATTATGAAAGAGAAGAAACCTTTTGCCATAGCCGCTACATCAATTTGTCCCTTAGGTTTCCATTGATTTAAAGCAAACTTGCGCACACCAACTCAATATGAGGTCAAGGACCAACACATTTACCCAGTAGTTCCATATCCATATTGGACATACTTTTAACAACAATATAGTTTGGAATAGAAATAGTGTACTCTCCAGCTTTCACATTAGCAAAAAAAGACACCAGAGGAGAAGTACTCTTACATTTAAGTTTCACTCCAAACAAATTTCTCCACTTAAGAGCAGAGCTTGAGAGGAGTTCAGACTTAGTCTTATCAACCCAAAGACCCATTGCATTAGGAGTCCCATCAACACCACCAGAAGACAAGCATGACCCCAACATTTTAGTCTCGAGATTCTCTTTTTTAGAGAAGGACACCAGGGAGTGCGTAGGACACACGACAAGTGAAGCCCCTTTCCCATCAAAACAAACATTAGTAACTAAAGGGGACCCAAAAAACTTACCTACCATAAAGGACCCACCTAACATCACCCTCCAATCAACAAATTGTCTCCCATTAATGCCTGTAGCAGCATTAGGAAATCCTGCCTTTTTGAAAATTTGAAAATCCTCCATGGCCATTGCCACCACCTGAAGAGCTCTCCATATGATATATCTCGATGTTATTTATATATGTTATTTATTTATTTTTTAATTTTTATAAGATAGATATATTATCAACTTTGTATGATCCTTATGTTTATTATTGTTTGTTGTTCTTCATTTGTCTAGAAGTCAGATTTGTTAGATTCATTGATTACTTGTAATATGAAAGTGCAAAAATTTGGTATTTTATTCACAGTTTGGAGTGATAAGGAAAGAGAGGGAGAGAAATGAATATATATATATATATATATAACTTGGGAAATATAGAAGTGGTGTAAGAAAGATATATAAACATATAGAGAGGGAGTGATGGAATAAGACAGAAAGAAGAAAAGGGAGAAATAGAGATAGAAAGAGGGAGAATAGAGATAGAAAGACAAAAACAATGAGAGAGCGATGGAATGAGAGAGATAGAGGTGAGAGAGTGAAAATTATTACATGTATATAATAATAAGTATTATAGAAATTTTATTAAATTTCTATTATTTGATGTTTAGATAATATTATAATATTATTTAATTCAATGTAATTTAAAAAATAATACAAATGTAATATATAAATTTGTAAAAAAAAAAACCCTTGAAAATAATATATCTTGATGTTTTTTTTATCAGTAATAATATATTGCTTTATTGAAATTAAAAAAGATATGTCAAATTACATCAGCTTATTTTTTTCTTGTAAAACCTTCTACCATGTAAAATATCATCTACTATAAACCCAACTTCTCAAAAAATTACAAATAATCGACATCACCTTTCTTGTATTTCCCATAATTTAAACCCAAAATTTTTTGCAACAAGAAACCAAAAAATTTCAAAATTCATGGCAGAGACTTATTTTATTGGTATGCCCTGGATGAGCTACCCGCTATTGCTTCTTCTTTGACCTCAATAAGATTTTTCTTCTTTCTAGGTCACAACTCCTTTTGCTCAAGCTACACTACTTCAACTTTTGCTTGCTCTATTATCACCTCAACCTCCATTAATTCTACAAACAATTTGAGTGCTTTGTACCCATGCGCTGCATCCTCTCTCCATCTTGCTTTACACCTTCCTTCAAGCCATCTCACAAAGGAAGCACATTGTCTAGCTTCTTCATCCTCCTCATTCTCAAATCCCTCACTAATGTCTATGCCTACTCTTGTAATGGCCCATTGCAAGATTGTGTCCATTCCCTCTAGGTAATCTTTATGCACCAGAACCTTCATCACCCCTTTCACAATTTTGTCGAATCTCCCAAATCTAAGCCCCAATCCATTATTAATTAATAGATGTCCATATTCATCTTGTACCTACACTTGAGTTTGTTGAACTCTTTCCCCAGTATTAATTGCAGTGCTTGCACTAATCTTTCATTGTTGTATAGGAAAAAATCCTTTTAATCTCTCTGTTGATGCTTCACCATGGAAAGGGGAGAGTTGTTTCCTCATTGTAAGAGAAAAATTAGCCTTCATCTTCTCTGCAACACTAGACCCACCAACTCTTGTCCATAATTTTTGCATGTATTTTTCACCACAATGGAAGAAGTCTCGAGAGGGAAATACCTCAAGTGCTTAATAAACTTTAATTTTGATCCTTTTCCATAAATGAAAAGCGTACAACCATCACCACCACCTAACACCTCACACATTCTCTTGATCACTTTATGATTTGGAGAGCATTCAATTACATCTTGCATTGATTTTTACAAGTGTACCATCACTCATTATGCTATCTTCTCTAATTTTAAATGCCTGAAGTCTTCAATTCTTGTTTCACCAACATCTTTAAGTGATAGAGCCCATTTGTATAAAGTATCTCCCTCTACATTTTCCATTCACCAAATATGACTTACATAGAAGTCATCAAAGGCTACTAACTCCTCTTTTATTTTTTCAATTATGTTTTGTAAATTCCAAATTCTTGTGCTCCCTTTCATCACTGCTTAGATAATTACAAGGGAATCACCCTCCAAGTGAATTTTTGAAGCCCGTAACATGTTTCTGAGTTTGATAGTTGTAAGTGTTGCTAAGGCTTCAACTATGTTATTGGTCCCTTCCTCTAGCTTCCTAGCTCCTAGACCTAACACATTACCTCTCTAATCTCTAATAATAAATCTTTCTCCTAATGATCCATGGTTTCCTTGAGAAGCCCCATCAAAATTCAATTTCTACCATCCCTCCTTCGACCTTTCCTAGCTAACCTCCATCAGACCCTTGGACATTAGATTAACCCAACCCAGGCCCTTAATGGGCTGATATATCTTGATGTTATTTATATATGTTATTTAATATTATTATCATTTTGGATTCCTACAATTGATATCTCTCGACGTTTTCTATATAGACTATGTAATAGGATAGATATGCTAGTTTATATAATAAAAAATTAATTATAAATATATAATTAAACTATTTATTATTATTATACATTATCTTCTTTAATAAAACTATTAATTATTAATACAAAATATTATATAATACAAAATATAATATAATACAAAATATAATTAATATTAAATATAAATATGAAATTATTATAATTAATAATTAATATATTTTTATATGGATCAAATTAAATTAAAATATAAAAAATCTAATAGTTTAATTGATCTTTGGAGAGATTAGGAAAAGGAAAAGAGAGATAGAGGACAAGACAATTCTATATAGAGGTATATATATACTAACACTTGCACCTAAAGGAGGTTCAAGGATTGTGTCAATAGAAAACTATATGTATGTTGATATGTTAGAGAGTATAAGCTTGCAAATTTTAGTGATAGGTGACTAAGCATAAACAATTAATAATAAGTGCTATTTTAGGAGCTAATTGTAGTATAGCAAATCCCTCCACAATATGCTCATCAATGCAACTCCACACAATGAATTTTAGATGAGTATATATCATTTATATTTAATTGGAATGATACCAGTCTTTATAAATGATTATTTTGATTTGTCAACTGTCATTTTTATTAGTCAAGAATTTTTTATGGATACCATATTTTTA